>JABGMY010000286.1:0-37776 GCA_014705525.1 Colletotrichum sp. HC292
AGCCTTTTCTCCTGTTTCTCCAAGAAGAATTATTGTACTCGTAGCAGTAGGCTAGACTAATGGCATCGACCTAGTCCTGGACCCTTACATCTGATATGCGACCGAACTAAGCAAACTGAAAACGCCACAACCGGGGTAAACATCTACATTCCGCGTCAAGAACTGTTCGTTCTGATAACTGAAGAACTTCGTAAAATCAGTGTATGAATTTGACTTTATTAACTAGCGCCATGTTCGTCCCATGGCCATCGGCATCATGCTTGTACTTTAAGATGGATGTGGCGCGGATAGAAGTCTTAGTCATCACGCAAATGACCCCAGTGTCCCGAAATTCCCCGCGCTCCGACCGAACATTAATCGCATGCCAAACTCCGTCAACCCCAGATTCACCACGCGATCTGTGGATCATGTCAACTTCCGTGGACGCCGAGGGCGAGAACGTCGCATCCGATGGCCACGCGCTGCCGCAAGCCCCGCGTAAGTCGCGGAAAGCGGGGATCGGTGCCCTCCTGGCCTTGGTGCTGCTGGTGAATCTGGCCGCGAGTCTCTATCAGCTGCCCCTGAACAGAGTCGTCGAGCGTCGACTTTGTCGCGAGCACTACCTAGCTGCGGATCCCTCGGTGATCGATCGGGATGGCAGTGTGGACGAAACCCTGTGCAAGATCGACAGCGTCCAGCAGCGGCTGGCATGGATTCAAGGAACTATGGAAACGGCATGGATCGTGGGAGGTAAGGAATGGATTCTCACATGTCGGGAAGAAACACGGTTGACAATATTACCAGATTTTGTCATGACCATCCCGCTAGGGTTTCTTGCTGAGCGGTACGGCCGGCGCACTATCCTGTCCCTTAACCTCGTACCTCGGGTCTTTATGTTGGCCTGGGCCGTTGTCGTCGGTTATTTCGACCAGGCGCTTCCGACTAAAGCCATCGTTGCCTCTCCGTTTCTCTCCGTGTTAGGGGGCGACTGTGTCTTCAACTCGATCACGTACGCAATCGCATCTAGCATGACCGATGATCATGTTGAGAGGTGAGCATGTCGTCGAATCCCACCACGTGTTTGTAAAGCTAACCGAGTCTCCAAGGGCGACATATTTCGGCTGGATGAGTTCCGTCTCCTATGTTGTAGCGCTTCTTGGCCCCGCTCTTGCATCGGCCACCATGAGCCTGCTACTATGGCTGCCCTTCTGGATTGGGATATGCCTCCTGCTTCTGGCGATTCCGGCCATCTCTCTTGTTGAAGACTCGTCCGCTGCCCATTCTCTTTCATCCCGGGCACGCCACGGAGATGAACAGTCGCGTCCACTGCTCTCTTCCCCAGTCTTGAAAGCCCAGGACGCCAATCCCTCCCTAGTGAGATCTGTCATCCAACGTTTTGGCGTCTTGCGCTCCATCATCGCGAGCCATCCACGAAATATGACGCTTCTACTCATCAGTTATGTCTTGACCTCTCTTGCAAGCTCAGACACGAAGCTCCTGGTTCAGTACATTTCAAAGCGGTACCATTGGGCATTCGCCTCTACTGGCTATCTGCTTTCGGCAAAGGCCGTGGTCAACTTCACCCTTCTGACCATCATAATTCCAGCACTGCTTCGCTCACGTCGGAAAGCCTCCCGGCACCTTTCCCCTGAGCTGGCGAGTCACCGGATGAACATGTTCTATGCCAACGTCTGCCTCATCGTGTCTGTTCTCGGCGCTTTGGCGATTTCTGTGGCTACAAGTACTTGGATGCTTGTTCCGTCCCTGTTTCTGTATGCCCTGGGCTCCGCGTTGCCAGTCTTCACTCTCTCTTTGTTGAAGTCGCCGTTTATTGCCCCTAAACGGAATGAGCAGCAGCTAGACACTGCTGACCCGGACTCTCACATCTTTTCCATCGTAATGATGGTCAAGACATCTGGATCATTGCTTGGGGCGCCGCTCATGATGGTCCTCTGGGTGAAGGCGATTGCTCTGGGTGGCGCGGCATTGGGCATACCCTATTTTGTGTCTGCGACCTGTTACTTCGCTGCAATCTTTGTATTGGCAAACATTCGAACATGATAGACAGCCGTAATCTATTAAGTAGTTATTAAACTTCCGACTGCCCCCATTTAATGTCTTAGTATCTGAAGGGAATCTTCCCTGGCAAGATATAGACCGGTTTAATTACAAAGCCGTCAGTTTTGAACACGCTCCAGTCCAATCGCACCGATATACGCCCGTCAGGGGTCACGGCTGACGTAGAACGGTCAAACGTTGAGGGGACATGGCTTTCACGCTCCTTAAAGTAACAAAACCAGTCAGGCACGTCCAGAATGCCAGGAAAATATGTATTTTCGCTTCGTCTGTGAATTCCCACAACAAGGCTGGCTAGATGTGCTCCACCAGCTTGGATGAGGTAAAATTCCGTAGCACTGGTAGATGATGATGTATCAGAGGGGGCCACTGGAAACAAATTCCTGGAGAGTGGCTCGAGTCGTAGCTGCGATGTGCCTCCTATCGGGAAAGCTCCAAACAAGTCACAGCCAACAGCATCGTCAAAGATGAGTAGAATTGCCGATGCGCTTAGGCTTGATCGAGATCTCCCCAACTCCCAGCCTCGCAGGGCCGCGTCTAAGTCTACATTGAGGTTGGGTAACGGGCGAATGCAAATTTCCTTGAGAGTGGAGGCCGACATGGACAACGCGTCTAGTTCGTTGAGGACGATGAGGTCCGGCGGGATGGGGAATCTTTGCGCTATTGTTGCGGCATCATCCACGACGCTTTTTGTTGGCTCTCCAAGCGGAAGGATCGTCTTTAAAGTGATACAGACTCGACTTTGCAGGAAGTGCTTGTTGTGGTGAGCGGTGAGAATGGCCAGCTCTATCCCCCCACCCAGCCTCAGGGTGGGAAATCTGATGCGTAAACCGGCGTTCGTCATGACATAGGATGTTGTCTTGGACCATGGCGACCAATGAACGGTCGATGTTGACCCATAAAGACGACCGTCCTTGAAGAGTGCTGGCTCAGGTGCCAGCAAACTTCCCCAATTCAAGGGAACAATATTCTTATCCCAGGGCCAGCAGAATATCGTCTGGTCATTCGACCCCTTGATGATCTCTTCTTGTAACCGGGCAAAAGCTTTCATACCCTCGCCGTACAGAAGCGGCATGTTCAAGTCAAAAAGACCCAACATACAGTACGCCAAATCCTCGATCCTCGTTGTTTTTCTCGTGGATAGCCAAGACATCTTTTCCGATATACTGGGCTTTTCTATGACCACGGATCTAGAGGATGGATCCCCAACGAAGGCGTCTGCAAGATAAAATTCGTCTATGTTTGTTGCAGTTGAGATACGTCGTGACAGCCAGCTGCGGGTGCCCAGTGATTTCCAGTTGCAGTCGAAGAATATAAGTCGCGTCGGGCCTAGGAGCTCTTGAAGAGTCCAACCGCGGGTGAACCAGCGACTGTAAATGAAACCCGTTTCGTCATCAATCTCTAACCCTGTTCGCTCATCTGACAGGTCAGAAGAGGTGTAATAGAATGGTGGACCGAACTGAACATCGTCTAGAAAGGCGAAGCAGACTTGGGCATCTCGATACCAGGCGAACATGGAGTTAATTGCCTCGGAAAGCTCTGCTGAACTCTCCTTGTTGATGCAATTGGTGTCAACCCACAGGTACCTCAGGCCCTCTTTCTGTGTCTGATGGCAGGCCTTCAGAATCTTGGTGTAACCCGACTTTGACTTGACCGCAGCTGAGTCCCGCAGTGCCCATTCCCTGAAGGTGACTTCGTCCGTGCCGTGCCATGTGTGAGAGAGTATGGCATACCGGGGAATTTTGCCAAAGAACTCTTCAGTGTGCAGCGTCTCGACGTCAATGAGCCACATGATGGCGACTGCTGGGTGCGGTGTTCACATGGTTCCGAGAGGGTGTTTTGAGAGATTTGCACATTCAGCTGGGCTGGGGTGTGCGACCCGGCATTGGGTCATATGACTGCCATTTCATTCAGCGTGACGCAACTCTTGATTGGATCGCTTTACCAAGAGCTGCATGCACACTAAAGGTTGCTAACAGGCAGGGCATCAACGCCTGCCGACCGGTCGAAATCTCATGCAGTTTTGCCAAAGACGTCTCTTTTGAGATGGATCTCATTTCTACTCACAGAAACGGCAATGCACCTACTGCGTCTATGATTTGAGATGGATAAGTAGGTAGGTAGTTGCTTGGCAGGCAGGCAAGGCCTCCGACGCTCTCAGGAGTGCAACAGTTTCAGCGGGCTCAGGGGCTTCGCCCACTTGGAACGCTGTGAAGAGAGACGGTCGCATTCTTATCGACACTGAGACGCTTATCGATAAGCTGGGAGCGGCAGAAAGCGCAGCCAATCAGACCGTTCTCAGACTCGATGACTGGCTCACCGCTTGCAGCACGACCGAGAACGTGCTGACATAATGCCGTTATCAGCCATCTGTCCAAGACTTTATCAGCAACATCTCGTTATCAGACTGCGAACCTCGACTTTTGGATCCACTTCTCCCACTCTTCAACTCATCGTGGGACCAGGATGTCGCGCGATTCCACGACGGGCGCAAATGCCGACCCGCAGGCCGGATCGCAAGCTCAAGCTCAAGCTCAACAAGCTCAGCCGTCGCATTCACGAGCGCAATCCCGTATCCTGTCCGTCACGACGTCAGTCCCTAAGCAGCTTGCCCTGCTCCCCGATGAGTTGCTCCTCCACATCTTCGAGGCCGTCGGCCGCACCTCCCGCAGCGACCTCTGCGCCGTGAGCCGTGTCAATCGGGCCTGGCATGAGCTCGCCGACGCCATCCTCTATCGTCAAGTGCGCTTCGACGACCCAGAGCAGCACCTCGTCTTCTCGGAATCCCTCAGCCGTCGCATGCGTCGCGGTTCTGCCATCCAGGACGTCAGCCTCGAGTATCCCGCCCACGAACTCTCCCACCTGAGACTCGATGGGCCGATTCATGGCTCACACCACCCGCCGACCCGCTTTGAGGCCCTCAGTCGAACCATCAGCACCATGAGCAACCTCGCGACCCTCGAGGTCTCCGTCCCCGTCACTCTGCTTCACGGAATCGGTGCTCTCTTCAATGGCCCCTTCGACTTGGCATGCTTGAAGCACTGCACGCTATTTTACCAGTGTCCAGACGATGCGTACTGGGATCTCCGCGAGAATGTCCACATCTTTGCGCACCCGACACTGGAGACGCTAGTCATCAGGCGAGCCAAGCTGGATTACCGCGGCTTCGACCTGATTGAGCGACCCCACGAAACAGCGCTGCACAAGCTGCATCTCATCGAGTGCGACATTAACGATGACGCCCTGTCGGATATCCTCGAATTTCCCGAGGGTTTGAAGGAGTTCGTTATGACGCAGTTGGAGCAGCCAAGCCCAGAGTTGGAAGAGAGTTCGGACAATTTTAGCGACTACATCCTAGCACTCAACTCCCAGGGTCACTCACTCGAGACAATCACCATCGACCACCCAACGCTCGGTGGCAGGAAACCCGTTAGGATGAGAGACTTCGAAAAGGTGAAGTCGTTGAGGTTGAACTGGGATTACCAGCTTTTTGGCAAGTCTTCAAAGAAACCACGCATGCACTCCGTTGGTCTCCCGCCGAACCTCGAAGTCTTGGAATTTTTCAACGAGCTTGGAACGGACGAGGAAGTCACTGAGTTGCTCGAATACACGTTGCAGGTCGCGAGTGTCACTCACAGCATGCTCAAGACCGTCGTGGCCGTTCAGGGCGAGAATGGCAGTGTGCCGAAGGAGATTGTTGCCGCATGCAAAACCGGAGGCGTAAAGTTGGATATAATCGGTGCTTTTGATATAGACGAAGACGACTAGAACCAGAAAAACACTGGGAAGATGATGGATATGAGCGTAGAGCATGATAAAGGAGAAGAGCAACAGCTGCGAGTAGTAGAGAACGGGAGGAAGGCATAGAGTCGTAGACTCATAGAACTGCGCATCGCTCTCTTTTAGATTTCCTTAGACGATAGATATGACACTCATGAAAAGACTAAAAGACTTGTATAAGAGAATTTCAAACTACTTAATGTGACTTCGGCAGTGCCATTCTTCACTGCTGCTTCGCTGATGCTGTTCCTCTACGATGCCATGATGCGCTTGCGACTCTGCAACCCACCGATTCATTCCCACTACTATCGCAGCTACTCAAGCTGCAAGACTAGGATGGCCAGCACCTCTGCATTGGGCGCAATAGTTGCCGTAAACGGGCACGAGAGAGCTGCAATTGGTGCATATGTGACAAATGCACTTGTACGCGCCGGTGCCGCGCGAGGGGCTGGGCTTGGCCTTCTTGGGTTGCTCCATTGCTAAATATTGAGACGAAGATCTTGGCCGAATATTGTCCGGGTCGGGTGGTTCAATGTTTCCAACGATCAAGGTGTTTACTGTAGGGTGCAGGTCTTGAGCAGATGTTTAGTAGCAAAGGTTTTGTGAGGGGACATGGAACCTTTTTAAATACGAATTTTGAGTTGGCTTCTCACTTCTTCACTAAGGTACGTGACTAAGTCTCTGATTAGGACATCGAAACAGTGACTTGTGAGGACTCACCTGTCAACGGTGATTAACTGTTCACAGACTACAACTAATGAGACTTTTGCTATTCAGGCAGATATCTCTGACTATCCTTGCGGATAATGCTTGTACATAACAATGTCGACAACAATAGAGGTAAATATAACAGCAGAGTCAGTTGGCAGCAGCAATAACGATGTTGACAATAATAATGGGGATGATAATCATTAAGACTCCTCCCGTTTCTTCGAAAAGAAAAGAGATGAGCTATAGGAAATATACGAAAGTTTTAGCTGACCCTGTTTGACCAGATAGCAAAACTGAGGTAATCAATAATTCAGTTGCATCAATTAAAAAGGTAAAAAAATAAAAAAAAATGCTAATCATCAACGCCGGATATCCCGTGTCTACATTGAACCATCTACATTACGTCTAGTCATTATAACAAGTAAGCAGCAAGTGCCAGCGACCAGGGCATGACGTTCATGACCCCCGTCGGAGCAGCCGCATTGGTGCTGCTCGGAGTGCTCGAGGTGGCGGAGACCAACATCTCAGAGGGGATGGTCGTCGTCGGTGTTGGCGTCTTTGATGTCTTGGCCGATGAGGTCGTCGAGGTCGAGGTCGTGATGTCTTCCGGGTCGCCCTGTCTGACGATGCTCAGGTTGTAATTCTTGGCCTCAAAGTGAACCTCCTCTCCGGCATGCTTGATCTCTGATCCGAACTCCAGCTGACCCAGGTAGAGAGCTCCGGAAAGCAGACCCTTCTTCCAGATGTACTTCAACAGCGGGCTGAAGTCAGCGTCCGTCTTGGTCAGGTTGGTGCGCGACAGCCAAGAGAAGACATGCTGTCCGCCGTCGTTCCAGCCGTGGTACAGAGAGAACTTGGTGCCGTCGATGGTGACGGTATCCGTGTCGGGCGTGGACTCGGCCCAGCCCAGAGGCTTGACAGTCGGCACCCACCACGGCCAAATCATAATCTCAAAGGGCGCGTTGAGGCCGGTGGAGTTGGTGATGTTGTCGGACAGGAACATGTCTACGGCGACGTTGGCGTAGAGGCTGATGTCGTCGAATGCCTTGGCCTGCTCGTCGGCGCTGGCGCTCTCCTTGCCCTTCACATACGTCTGCCATTCCGCGGTGAACTGAAGCCGCGAGACATTCCACAGCTGTACGGGTAGTCTCGAGGGGTGCGCCTTCATGTAAGGAAACCCTTTGACAAGAGAAGCGTCACCTGTCCACTTGTAGGTGACATCGAAGCTGCGACCGCCATCATGCACAGCCATGCACTGGTAGCCGGAGCTATCGTTGCCCCAAGCATTGTTATTGACTAGATGCCCATGTCAACAAGCCTCACTCACGATGGCATATGAGAGTGTTAACCTACAAGAGTATGGGACCTCAGTCGAGTTCCAGTGGTCAGACTGTCCGCAGAGGTTGATGTCACCTTCAGCTGCAGCCACCGGACCAAAATGAAAAACGGCCAAAATGGCGAAGAGAAGATGCGGCAATGCGAACGCCATTGTCGCGCGTGTAACGAGTGAACGCGGCGGCGTCTAGAGCACAAAGTAACGAATGACGAATTCAGAAAATCATTAAGAAATTATAGAACAGACCCAGGCAAGCATCGATACCCCGAACAAGAGCGACGGGAGTGTGCCACGAAGGTTCAGTGAGTGAGCGTGGATGTGCAGAACACGGAAAGTGAAAAAAAGACCCGGGAAATGAAATGAGAAAACATGGAAAAACACCACAACACACCCGCTGCTGGCTGCCACGCTGCCGCCTAGCTACAAACCTGGTCCCTGGGGCCACCGCTGGGAAACGGCCCAGGGCCAAGTTCCAACAAACTCAAGGCCCAGGCGCTGGGCAAACATCAGCCGCAAATGAGCAAATGAATCTTCGACAGTCCCACAGAAAAAGGAATAGGGGCAGTGTTTATGCTAACCGCTCTGGGAAACGACCGGGGGGGTTTCCAAGAGGACGAGCCACCAAGTGGATTCTCACACGCAAATCTGAGTGAGAAACATCCTGGGCACTTTGGGGCAAGATTGGAGGATTGACGCCACTGACGGCTGGTTTATTTTGGGATTCGTATTCACTAACGACAATGGCACTCCTTGCTGCTGATGATCATGAATGCTTGAGCCTCAACTTTCTGGGTCCGGGCCGCTGATGATCCGGGTACTTTCTGGCCATTTCATCTGCCTGAAGCCTCTCGTCAATGTCACCCACTCAAGAGACAAGCAGCAGGCCGCGTTGAGGTTTCTTCGACAATAACACGGCATGCTGCGACACGCGTCACATGCGTCGCATGAGGCGTCGGGGTGATTGGAGATCGGTGACTGCGTACATCACGGCCAAGGCATGCGGCAGACTGGTCTAGCCCCCAGAGGCAAGCCGAGCCTCTCCGGGTGCAGCAGCCGAATCGAAATAATCGTTTAGGCAGAGTGGCGCGTGGTGCATCACGACGATGAGCGTCTTGTCGTTGAGAGCCAACCGATACGTGTGAAACAAGAGGCACCCAATGGAAGTAAAACACGCTCATGACGTACTTGAGGCTGCCGGGTTGACGCAAGTAAGAACAGGCTGTCAAGCGGGGTAAAGAAAGTACTCTACATCTGCCGGCGGCGGGACTCTAACAGCTCGTCCTCTGTAGTAACGGGAGACTCGATGGCGTTGTTTAAATGCCAACACTTGTCCGCACGCGTGCTTGCAGAGACAGTCTTAGGTATCCTATTATCGGCACAGTGAAGACACCATGACGAGCAACGACGTTGAAGAGACTCCAACCGTTGTAATCCTTGAGAGGGGACGGGAGGAACTCATGGAAGAACCGATTTCCTTCTACGTTGAACGTCAAGAGTTGCCCGTTCCCGATTCTGAAGCTCAAAGCGAAAATGAGGACAACGATGCAGACGATGGTGCTG
This sequence comes from Colletotrichum sp. HC292, assembly GCA_014705525.1. Classification (NCBI taxonomy): domain Eukaryota; kingdom Fungi; phylum Ascomycota; class Sordariomycetes; order Glomerellales; family Glomerellaceae; genus Colletotrichum; species Colletotrichum sp. HC292. The sequence continues at coordinate 9,443 of JABGMY010000286.1, forward strand.
AAGAGAAAGCTGATAATACCCCTGTGAGTTGTTCTACCCCCTTCTCTCCAACTCAGGGAACCATTTGCGAATATGAAAGAGTGCTGACCTTGGTGAAAGCAACCGCACACGATTGAACTTCCACAGTGGCTCCTCGATAACTGCGTGACAACAGCCGAGGAATGGAACGATCATCCAGAGTTCCTGCGTCTTCTGGACGTCATACCCTCAGACAGGGGTGACAACTCCCGAGATGAGCTGGAAGCATCTTCCAATCCCGAGCCAGCCGCAGAGGCTTATGAAATGGGCTCGACCTTGTTCAACCCGCTCCTCGGACTTGTTCGCAGAGATGCCCCGTGCGAGGAAGACTTGCCCCCTGGATCTTGTGCCAGCAATGGCGCCAGGTTCACCAAAGACATTATCAGACTCCACACCTTCATGTCTGCGGCGTCTGAATCGACGGCCAAGTTCACCAGGGACGTTGTGAAGCACTTCGCCAGGACGATCGACAGCGATCTCATCACCCTCACTCGGGATGACCTTGAAGATCTAGGCGACCACTATGCACCCCCAGATGCATCAGACGCCTCGAGCACTACCAGCGACAGTTCTTGTGACTCTGACGACGACGAGGCTATTGGTAACTACCTGGACATCTTGTTGAACCGAGAGCCCTGGCAGCCGCCGCCACCACCATTACCCCTTTGCCGTCGTTGTCCACGTATACCACCCGTCGTCATTAATGTATCTGAAGAAGGTTACGAGTCGGAGGCTGAAGAGCCAAAGAACAAGGTGAGCGCGGAAACTCCTTTCAAACTGGACAAGGACTGATGATCTTACTCCATAGAAGCTGATCCCTTTTTCTGCTATCCTCAATGCACCACGCATCAAGAAGGCAAGCGACTGTAGAGCGGTGCCCCTGATCGTTCATCTCTTCATCAGCGAGGGCGACCTCACGAGATCGCTCTTCCGAGACCTACAAGCTGCCATTCGGGATTACCCAGTCCGTCAGGGCATTCTTCTCATTGTCACGACTGAGAGCCCACCGCACAGCACGACCTATACATCGGGACAGCATCGTGGCCCTAGCGGGCGTCTGCCTGTTCCGTTCATGACACCGACGGAAGTTCTCCCAGTCCGGTCTGTGGCCCAGGAGGCTCTGCTGAAAGCAGACGGTAAGCGGGAGCTACGGTTCCGCAACATTAGAGACATCAAGCGATACATCCGTCGAGAGGAGAATCCCGGCTGCAGCAGTTCTCTTCTTGAGCCGTACGCCGACTGGTCATTTGTAGATGGTTCAGCCATGGCTGAGCGCATGGGACGGGCGTCTCTCATAGAGATCGGGCTCGAGTCTATTTCTCGAGCCATCGGTCAGCCTATTGAAGACGATAACATCAGAAAGGCTGTCCTGGACTATGGTGTCTTGTCCAAGACTCTCAACGCCTGGAGTGACTTGGGCGTTCCTCTGCCACCTCGGGCTCCGATGCCTATGCCCAGACCTCCTCGTGGAATGCGGCCACCTGTGCGCCCAGGAGCTCCTCCTTCTCCCCCGCCCTTTTCTGCCCCTCCTCACAGAGTATTAGATCCTCGAAACGATGTCGAGCCTCTTCAGGACCTGGATGACGAATGGGCCAAGTTTCCCCCAGCCGTCCAGAAGGTCATGCGCCAGATCACATACTTGCAGGGGCCGCCGTTCCTTTACTCCAAGTACCTGTGGGAGCGGAGGTTCTCCCATTGTCTCATTGCCCCGAAGGATGTCGAGGTGGGCTGGGACGATATCGCTCTCGAGCCCGAAGTTGAAGGCGCCATCCGGGGCATTCTACGACAGCACGGCGATGCCGCGGGTTCGGATACCTCGTACGGGCTTCTTCAACGCTCCCACGTAGGGGGTACGCTCCTGTACGGCCCAGCTGGGACCGGAAAGACGCACCTCGCGCGTGTACTGGCTCGCGAATCTGGATCGACAGTCATCAGTGTCTCTCTTGCAGACATTTCGGACATTGACTTCGATTCGAGACAACTCATTCGCGGCCTGTTCAGCCTGGGCACACTGCTCGCACCCAGTATTCTCTTCTTTGACGAAGCAGACTTGTGCGTGGGAGCCAGGGAGAAGGCCCTGAACAACGTGGCCAAGGTTCAAATCAGCCAGATCTTGACTGAAATGAACAGACTGGGCACGGTGAAGAACTCGCCGTTGGTCTTGCTCGCGACCAATGTGCCCGGTGAGCTCGACCCAGCGGTGCTGCGTCGTATTCCCAACCGGATTCACATGGGTCTCCCGTCCGCCGAGATGAGGGCACGGATCTTCAAAATCGCGCTGCGCGGTGAGATTCTGCACCCCAGCCTCGACTACCACCTCCTGGCTCACATGACCCCTCGCTTCTCCGGCGCGGACATCCACCACTTGTGCGTCCAAGCTACCATCGCATGTGACACCTTTGTGGAAGACGGCGAAGATGAGAGCAAGAGGCTATTGACCCAAGCCCTGTTCGAGAGAGTGTTGAAGAGAGTCAGGCCAAGCGTGAGCAAGGCGTCACTAGCTGGCATTCGCAAGTTCGCCATGGAGTTTGATCCTGCGGCTGTCGAGGGGATGGAGCCTTTGATGACTGAGGAGTTCATGGAGCAGGAGGATATGTTTGTTGATGTGCCGGTGTTCAAATGACTAGAGAGAACGCAAACAAGGGCTCTCTCATTCTTTCCTTTCTCTCTATCGCCCGGCCAGGCAAGACTGTCAACCGCTAGCAAGCTCACGATCCTTTCTTCCCTGATTTGCCCGTGCTTAAGAATCTACTTGTCCCGTGGGCTCACTTAAACTCCATCTTGCTGTCGTCGTCATCGTGGTTCTTAGTGCTTGTCGTCATCTATACCACCACACACTCTATTGCTGTGGTTCTTAATTGAAGTCATCAAGTGCACAGCAAACTTAGCCGGCTTCTAACAGATTTCTGAGTTTGGTTTGGCAACTGGGCACCGTGGTGACCATTGTGGTACTTGGATTTGCCGTTCCGGGATTTTGCTAACATTGCAATCAGTGACCATCAACCGCGGTGCCTTGTTACCCTATTATTTCGCACAACAGCCAATCTTCCCGGCATCCCATCGATTCGTCATTTTGATTCACCAAGCCTCCGCATTGAATCACCGCGACCATTCTCGGTAATTGCCAAGACCAAGTCTCGTGGATGGCGTGGAGGGCGTGGGTTCCGCGGGGTGACCTGTACAGCTTGCCCGCACGTTAGCGTTCACTGATGCTTTCCAGAATGCTGCCATCACAGGATCATAATCCCAGCCGTCCAATGCGAACGCTGCCATCCGCCGAAGAGGGCACCGAAGTTCCGTCATCCGTTGCCCCACCATCCAAACGCTCCTTTCAAGATACCCCTCTGCTTACATAGACCCCTGAATGTTTGTCCCCCTGCTTCCAAGATGACAGCCCTGGTGTTTGTCTGCTTGAGCTGCTGAATAGTGTTCAATAACACGGAAGATGTACTGTTTAGATGCTCGCATGTACTGACGGATGTATCTCATGCGATGAACCATGCCTGTGAAGGACGGGCTCGGAGGCCGTCACCAATTTGGATGACAGGATCGCAAACCCAGAATATTCAGCGCAGGATTTAAGATGGAGCTGGCAACCCAGTGATTATTTCCAATTGAGAGTCTTGTGCCATTGCCTCTCTATTTGGTCACCTCACGTCAGATTTCTTGGGCTCTGTGAATAACTCCCTACCAAGATGATGCGCAGAGGCGTGTTAGTCGCCGGCACTCACCTACAACAATTACCTTCCCTCCGCCAAAAGCGCCCCTTCACAACAACCCGTCACCTCCTCTCAAACTCCAAAGTAGACGTGCTCATAATAGGCAGCGGCGCAGGAAGTCTAACAGCCGCTCTCCGCGCCAAACACCACAACCTGCGCGTCGCCGTCATCGAGAAACAACCAACAATAGGCGGCGCATCCGCGATCTCAGGCGGCGGCCTCTGGATCCCAAACAACCCCGTGTCCAACGTGAAAGACTCCAAGCAAGATGCCTTGGAGTACTTCGACCAAGCCGTCGGCGACGTCGGGCCTGCTTCGTCGCCGGCCCGACGGCACGCATACCTCGACAACGCCCCCAAGATGATTGCGTTCCTCCAGGAGAAGGGCTTTGAGTTCCTCTCCAGCGACGGGTATCCCGACTATTACCCCAAAATGAAGGGCGCCATGGGAACGGGTGGCGGAAGAACGATCGAGTCGAAGGCCTTCAACACAAAGAGACTTGACAAGAAGTGGGAGGATGCGCTGCCGCCGCCAACTACACCGGTGGCAATCTATACTAACCAAGCGCCCGTGATAATGCGCATGACGTCCTCCCTCAGCGCCTTCACATCATCGGTCCGCGCCGTGCTCCCCTCCATTCTTAAAATGCTCATCGGCCAGAAGCCCACCAGCTTCGGCCACGCGCTGGTCGCCCAGCTCCTCTATCTCAACACCCATAGCTCGTCCCCGACCGATATCCGCCTCTCCACGTCTCTCGCCTCCCTCACGACCGCCACAGACGGTACCGTTACCGGCGCAAAGGTGAAGACATCGACAGGCGAAGAGACCATCGCCGCGCGCAGCGTGATCCTCGCAGCAGGCGGCTTCGCGCACAATGACTCCCTCCGCCAGAAACATCTGCCCTCCCCAGCCACCACGGCCTGGACCAGCTCCCCTAAGGGCGACACCGGCGACGCCGTGGTAGCGGCGGCCAACCTCGGCGCCGCGACAGCCTTGATGGACGACGCGTGGTGGGGTCCCACCATTTTCGACCCCTTGACGGGGAAGCCTCACTTTGCGTTGATAGAGCGCTCGCGTCCGCACTGCATCATCGTCGACTCGATAGGGAAGAGGTTCATGAACGAGGCAGAGTCGTATACGGACGCCGGGCACGACCAGTACGAGCGGAACGAGAAGGTCAAGGCGATTCCCGCGTGGCTGGTCATGGATAGCAACCATCGCAACCGGTACATGCTCGGGACCGGCTTATTTGCAAGACAGAAGCCACCAAAGAAGGCACTCGAGGAGGGTAAGATGTTTATGGCGGGCTCGTTGGAGGAGCTAGGCTCAAAGATTGGGGTTGATGTGAAGGGATTGAAGACGACGGTTGAGAAGTACAACGGCATGTGCGAGAGAGGGGTTGACGAGGATTTTGGGAAGGGAGATAACGCGTACGACAACTTCTTCGGTGACCCGGATGCGGGGGGTTTGAATCCTAACATGGGAGCGTTAAATAAGGCGCCGTACTATGCCATTGCGATCTGGCCTGGGGACCTCGGAACCAAGGGCGGCTTGCTGACGGATGAGCATCAGCGGGTTTTGAGAGAGGATGGAGGCTTCATACCTGGATTGTACGCCATTGGAAATACCGCTGCGAGTATCATGGGGAGGACCTACTTGGGAGCAGGATCCACGCTTGGCCCTGCCATGACGCATGGGTTTGTGGCTGTCAATCACATAGCCAGTAATAAGAAACCTTGAAGAAATTCTGTACCAAGCAATATGTTTTCATATGCAATATTTAGAAAAACTGGTGTTGAGTAGGCCGAAAAAGATCAAGTGAAGATCATGCTATTATTGAGATGCGAACTATGTTTTGACATAGAGAGCGAGGCCAGCTTGCCCGTGAGCTCAAATGCTGTCATTGGGTCCCTTCGTATATATCATGACCCTATACAAGACTCCGTGAACAATGAAGCAGGAAAAATGATGTCTAGTCTCGCAAGATTTCGCGCGCGATCTACCACCTGAATATCACTCGCCCATGCGTGGGACAAGATCCGCTCTGAACGCCTCAAACTATATCGGACCATAACCACGGACATGGCATCTCCTCTACTATATCATCTACCATCATGTGCGTCATCAGTTTGAATACTCTTGTGCTCTTCTAGCACAACTCTTTGTTCGTCTCCAGTGGCGTCTCTTCAGGTGTGGCAACGACCTCTGGGGTCGAAGCTCCTGAATCGAGCTTGTCGTACTCTGTTGAGTCAACGCTCTTGTCGGACTTGGAGTCCTCGTTGGTCTCTTTGGTTTTATCTTCGATGTCGTCTTTCTTCGCCTCGACTGTTTCCTTGACGTCCGTCTCTTTCTTGTCCGTATCGTTGGGTGCATCCTCCTTTTGGGCCTTGGCAGGTTCGGCACCATCCTCGACCTTGCTCTCAGGCTCTTGTTTCTCGCGCTCCCCGCCGGCGTTGGCCTGGGCATTGTCAAGATCAGCCTCACCCTTCTTGCCGATGGCGCCGTCAAGGACTTCACCGCCCTCCATAACAACGCGAAGCTCAAGATCCTCGTCCATGGAGTAGACGCGAACGCCAACAATGCAGATGGCATTCCAGGGGTCGGGAAGACCTTCCTCCTCGGATTCATAGCGTTCATCATGGGTCTTGGGTGGCCCCGCAGGTGTGGTACGAGGCTTCCTGACCATGTCGTCGTCGCTGTAGAGCGCTTCCCAATCGTCGACAGGTGAGTCGGAGGAGTCGTCATCCGAGTCGTATACTTTCGCCGCAGGTGGTGGAGGTGGAGGTGCAGGTTGAACAACAGTCTTCTCAGGCTCCTCGGGCGTCTCCTTGGGTTCTTCCTTGGGCTCTTCCTCAGACACCTCCTTTGACTCCCCAGATTCCTCCTTGGACTCCTCTTTCGAGTCGTCCTTGGGCTCATCCTTAGACTCGGCCTTTACCGCCTCGTCAGATGTCTTCTCTTCAGGAGCCGAAACTTCGGTCTTCTCAGTAGCCTCCGGCGTGGACTTTTCAGTCTTGTCGGGGGCATCCGTCTGAACAGATTTATCCTCCTTCGGCTCCTCCTTGACAGCCTCGGTCTGCACACTCTGGTCCTTGGGCTTTTCCTCTTCCTGCTTTCTCGCCTCTTCTTCTTTCTTCTTGTTCTCTGCCTCGACCTTCTTGGCTTCTTCGGCGGCCAGCCTTGCTTCTTCTTCAGCCTTGACTTTGGCTGCTGCTTCGGCCTTCTTTGCTTCCTCTTCGGCCTTCAGTTTGGCAGCTGCTTCAGCCTTGGCAATTCTGCGTGCGCGCTTGTCGCCGTTCTTTTCCTTCTGCTTTTTCGTGATCTCGCGTGTCATGTGGCGTCTGTCCCACAACTTGCGACGCTCCTGCTTACGGGAGTCGGAAGCTCTCTGCTGCTCCTTGATCTTACGCAGTTTGGCGACCTCTTCGAGGTAGGCTGTTCCCTTGCTGTGTGCAAGGTCGTAGGCGGCGCCGATCTGCGCAAGCTTGTCATTCTCCACGCGGTTACGGCACTCGCGCTTGACAACGGATTCAACGGAGGGCAAATTGTTATCCCTCTCGCCGGCAACGCTCATGTAGATGCTGTACTCGCCCGCTGGCATGTCCGGGAGTTCGATTGAGACTGATCGCTCCATTAGGTAGTTGCCGTGGGAGCGGACAATATAGTCCTCGGCGCCAGGGCGACTGTGTTCGTGGATACGGAAGTGGATGCGGAAGGTGTACTGTCCTTGGAGGCCCTTGAAGTATCGTGTATCCAGTTGGGACAGGACGAGGACCAACGGACCGTCCTTGGACAGGGTAATCTGGAAATTCTCGTGGAATTGAGGCTTCCACGGAACCTCGACACCTATCCACTTCTGGGTGCATCGCCAGGCAGGGTCGCGGAAAAGCCTTGTTCTGTCGATGTGCTGGTACTTGCGAAGGAAGTCTTCATAGTTGATCCAGAACACAGAGTCGTTGCCGAAGTGGTAACCGAGCTCTTCCTGGACGTCGGTCGTCCATTCCTTGGACCCGTCAGACCAAGCACCCTCCCACAAACCCTTGCGAACCTTGCCCCAAGGGTTTCTCATTTTGATGAGACGCTCGCCGGACTTGATGGTCCTCGCCTCCATAATAACGTATGCGTGGCCCTCAGAGATGCCATCTCTGTCGCCATAGCCTCCATCGAGGAGACCGGTGCTCGCACCAAACAGGAATTCCTGGTTGACCTTGGAGAGCTCATTCTCCCAGAAACCCTCGGTGTCGAGTATATCAGATGTGAGAAGTTCGGTGGTGACACCGCCTGTGAGGTCCTCCAGTCCCTCGCCGATCCAGCCACCGGCCAGGGAAGCGAAGTCGCCGTGGGCTTTGGCGTATGCCTTCTCGAGCAGGGGCACCCATGTCTCGTTCTGGTCCTTGCACTGGGCAAAGAAGAGGGCCTTGGAACCGGTCTGATACGTCTGGCGGTAGACCCGCTCAACGTCCTCGCGGTCGATCTGCTGCAAAAGATCGCGTTGCATGCTGGGTGAGTCCCAACAAGGCGATTTGAGATAGAGCTTGTCATCGATGATGGAGTAAATCCACTCGCCATCTCTGTAGAAGACAAAGCCATAGATGCCGATGCGCGTGTCGTATTCTACGCAAATCTTCTCGATGCCGCCTTGTACAGAAGCGAGAGCGGTCAAGCTGGCCATCAGCCAGCAATCTCCAAGACTTCCCTGCTTGACGTCTCCGCCGTTCAGGTTCTTCATGAAGGTGGGCTTCTCGAAAATTTCGTGGATGCGCTTAACGGCCTTGGGGACGGAAGCGCTCGGGTTGGAAAGGGTTACTCGGGAGAGCTGCCACTTGGTAGAACCCAGGGTGTTGAGGCAGTGTCCCTTCTCCCACTTCAAATCCCAGTCCTAATTGGAGGTTTAGCTACGCAGTCTGATACGAAGGCGACGGTTGTCACTCACCAAGTCCCAGCCAGGGTCTCTGTAGCGCATGTTGACTCTCCGGCATTCCTGGATGATTTTCTTGACTTTTCGACGGCATTCCTCCACAGCCCGCTCGTAGCCCGCAGTCAACAGCTCATTCGGCTTGTCTGCGCTTGCAGGAGGCAGAACAGGGTCGAATGGAAGCACAGCGAGAGCCTTGTTGAACTTGCGGGTCTGGAATTTCTTCCAGATACGGTTGATGGACTGCTGAGGGGGAGCCTTCTTCTTCTTTTTCTTCTTCTGGTCATTATTGTTGTTCGAGGCCGGGGCGGGCTTTGGGCGACGGTAGTCTTCCGACTCCTCGGAGGAGCTGTAGCCGTGCATGTCGGCGGTGGGACGAGTACAGGGACTCGAGAGGTAGGATTTAGAGGTCAATTGGTTACGGAGAGTCAACAAGTGGAGGTTGACGAGAGAGTTGGGGGAGGCAAGCAATTATCTAGAGCAGCGGACAGGCTGTGGGCGTCCTGCGCTTGCTGTAGTACACGGGTCAGTTACGGAACAGGTTGGGCTTGGTTTGAAATGAGTGACGAGCAGCCCAAAGCCGAAGCACAGACGGTACGACTCAGTGACGGAAACGAGAGAGAAAGGTTATGGAGGGTATCAGTTGGAAAACAGTTGAACGCGAGTCGCGGATGGCGAGAGAAGGGGCTTATGAAGGGAAACGGAAACTCGGGGTTTGGGGGGAGGGTGGGATAGACATGGAGGGCGCACCTGGTCAGCGAGTCGCAGCCTCGCGGTATGGATTGGACGATCTGACAAACGCGAGTCGACGAGAAGCACGACAGGGAAGACGGAGTGGGTGTGATTCGCATTCACCGCATCAAGGCGGCTGGGTCTGGTGGTCTCGCCATGGTGTCTGTCTGCGGCGCATCCGCACCAAGTGGTGAGGTGCTGGGCGACCCACCACGCCCGGGGGAGCGGCGGCGAGGACGGACGGCGGCATGGGATGTGGAGATGGGCGAGTGTGAGATTCATAGTCTTGTTTGTTCAAAGTCGAGGAACATGTTCGACTCTCGAGTACTCGATGTGCGTACACGCGCCAGGATCCATGGCGAAGGACGTGGAGCGGAACATGGGCGGGGCAAGGGTCTGGCTTGGCATAGACCGGTCGGTTCCAGGGTTCGATAAAGCGGTCCCCGGACGCCCAAGGGTCTGGTCGAGTCTGGCGGTGGGAGGACGACGGAATCGAGAGAGTGTGTGGTGACTTGGTTGGGTGTGTTGTTGCGGGAGGACAAAGCCGGGATTCGAAAAGGATGGGCGCCGCACGGCTGGGAGAGCGGCGGTGGTGGTGGTGGTGGTGGTTGTGTTGATCGGAAGTTGTAAAGCCACAGTTCCGTATCGAAGGCAAGACACGGGAAGAACTGGCTCTTACCTTCCTTCGCTCTTCTCCCCGTTTTCCTTTTTTTTCCCCTTCTTCGAAGAACTTCTACTCTTTGTTCTCTACGTACCTTACCACCTTACCCAAGGTACCTTACCAACATTACCGACTTCCCGTCCTCCGCCACATTGGATGTGCTCGGATCCGGTGCCATGTCAGGAAGATGGAACCGACAATCGTCCCGACGCCAACCCCGAACTCCACGGCGCCATCAACCAGCGCCAGCCTGATCTTGGTCGCGGTGGCATTCAAGTTCCAAATTCCAACAACCGTCCAGCCATCCCAGCGTCCCCAGCCGACCTTACCGATGGGGCCTACGAGTACAGTACCCTGGCACCGGCAACCAGGGGCCTCTGGATGGAGACTGGATGTCGTCGGCCCAGGTTCCCCGGGTGCTACCCAGCAACAGTCGCGAATAAGAACCCACGAGGTGTTCTTGGGGGCTGAATTCAACGGTCGACGTTCTGCCAGCAACCACTCTGCCGAGATGCTTGCAGATGCCTGAGAACTGAGAACTGAGGCTATCCCCAGGCAGCCAACGCTCCAATTATCACCGGCTGCCTCAGAACTGCCCGAGCATAGCTCCTAGAGTCTGACATCTCCACCGCGAGACTTGATTCTGAGATAACTATTGGTTTTGACCTTAATAATTTAGTCCAGGCAGATGTGTCACTTGACGCCGGCCCCTCAGCAGAGCCGCGTCGTCTTACGAACCCGTCTCGCAATCAGGCTGGCTTAGCCTCTCATAACCCCGCGATGGGGAAAGCACAAGAGGCTGAGCTTCAGCTACTGCATAGTACGTCGATATGATACGCGCCCCCCGCCGACAATTCGCTGCATTTTGCAGCGAGTATGCAAGCCGTCAGCATCTGCCATGCACCACCCATCATGACCAGCATCCGTCATCACAAGCCCTCTCCCCGCGCCCGCCCTCAAACATCACGCAATCTACTTTCCATCTCCACGGTAGTATTTCTACTTTGCGCATTTTCAAGACTCTTACCATGTCCATGCGATTTGGGTTTGGGAGACAGGCACTGGCTGCAGCTCTTTCAGGCAAACGTACCCGGCGCGGCAGTATCTAATCTGCTCAGTCTCTTCCTTACCCCAGGATTCACCCCAAGATAAGAGCAACGCGATAGCCCAGCATGTCACTGCCTCAGCCCGCACCCGACCAACGCCTCCGCCTACTGCTTCCGTCTTAGATCGCTGACCTTCTGAGTGGACAGCCCGACGTATACATCAGGTGGATTATCCGCCCTCAACACAGACTGGAACTCGGTTTAGGGCACTGTTCCCTCCAATGGGTGTACGGATATTGGATCCCTCGACGATAGATAGGTTCTCAATAATCCGGGGTTTCCCATGCGACACTGTTGTCGACATGTCAGTCACCCAATCCCGTCTTCCCTGCTGTACGAGTCGACCAGAACGGCATGGCACAGGCTCCATTGCCCCTGTCCACCACCCTATTCCCCTGTAACTGCACGCTGCAGGAGGTTGTGGCAAGGGAACCGAACTTCTTAGCGAGTCATCCCAGCGTCTGCCACTACCTTATTCAAAGAGCCACGCATAACAACAGTCCAGTGCTGAGAGCACAGCACAGCAAAGCATAATCCAACGGTCCCTTGACGGCCGAACTGCTTCCCATCTCAAGCCAGCAGAGCGGCCATCCTCAGCCTCAGAATCTCTACACGGCTCGTCCGCCTTGTCTGGCAGACGCATAAGAGCCTGGCTCGTGGCAACCAAGAAATGCTGCATCCCGGAATGAGCCAAAATGGACTTCCGACCGCTCCCCGTCACACTGTCTCACCCTCCCGCCGCACCTCGATAGGGAACACTGCATTTCTCAGGCCGCATTGTTCGGCAACGTGGTGCTCTTACCTCTCGAACACGAAGCATCATGTGCATTCAAACACCTCTACTTTGTCATCAACCCGACCACCGCCCGACGACACAGCCTACATGGCATTGCGTCCCGACCCATCCGCTCGGCAGACAGTCAGTCTACAGTACAGTATACACGCAGTATTAGGGAGTGCATCCCTTTTCCTGTACTGATACTCGGGCTACACGATGCGGTACATCAATGATTGGCATCAGATGAGACGGCTCGGACCCAGACTGATTCGTGTCACTTGACGGAATGGCCACAGCGGGACAGCGGAATTCAGAAAACGCTGCCACTACGAAAAGGAAAGAACTTGTAATCTGCTAATTTAGTAAAGAATTTTGGGTCGGTGTGGATGGACCCTGATCGTCCAAACCACCAGAAACACGCCAGTGGCGAAAGAGCCCAGCCCAAAAGACCGACCGATACTCGTTTTGGCGCTGTGACTGTCGGGATCACTGAAGGCGCTGGAGTATCTCGCTGCAACCCTCTGCAGCACAGTTACTTTGGCACTGGTCCAACAACTGCCAAAAGCTAGGGTCACCGTTTTGGGACAAGGTCTGGACCAAGGGACCCCTATCGGATCCTGTCCGTCGCCTCACCGACCACACCGCATTTCCTCCGATCCCGCAGTCCGGACCTTTGAGATGCGCAGTCACTGCATGCTCATCGCAACAGTTCATGCCAGTTTGGTCACACAAACTGTATCCGTTCATCTCAGCGGTCCATTATTTCCCCCTATCGCTCGCTGTTTACTCTCCAGTCCGCGGTTTGGACGTAGGTTGGCTGAGTCCAGAATCAAGACAAGATGGCTTGCCTTGACCGACTGGCGAGTTTGCCGGTGGGCCGACCCCAGCTTGTTTCTGGGGAACATCCGAGACCTTGTCGATTCTATCTGCAGACCCCTGGCGGATTACCAGTATGTAGGTATTTGATCCAGTCAAATACGGGGGTATCAGCAGACCCCTACGCCTCAGTCAATTGTAGGCTGAGAGCGAGCATGCCCTGTGTCAGCGTACATCAAGTTTCCTGGGACTAGGGAAGCGCGTGCGACACAAAAGGGTCACGATAGGTGTAAGGGACATATATGTTAAACACTGGCGAAGCCTCCATCTAGTTCTCGTCTATCTAGTCGGATCTTGGTACAGTGCGGGTCGGTCCGCTGAGCTGCACAGCAGAAACCCCGTGTCTATTGCCGTACGTTGACTTGGAAGGGCTCTAGCCGAGCGCTTCGATATTGATGTTTTCACTTGAATTTTCTCCCATGTGCTGCTTAGACCTCGCCTTACTACGGCCCACAGAGGTACACATCGTAACCTGGCAGTCAGGGCCTCCGGTTTTTCTCTGAATTCCTCATGAAATAAACGGTCACTATAGGGATCATAGCTATTTATCTATTAAACTGATCTCCAATGGCCGTGCTGACAAAGGGGTTATGCTCTTCTGTCTATCCAAGTCCTAAGGGTGCGCGTTCGCAGACGTGCTTCTTTCCGGCACCTTTGTGAACAAACCTGTTTGGGTTGGCCGACTGAAGATAGAACTTTGTCCCCCATATCTTGGCCCATCGTTAACCTCGCCTATTTATTAGTATTGTCGCATTATTGTCGTCGGCAAACTCTAGCTATTTTCCCGCCGTCCACGTTATCGGAGACACGATGATAAAGTTTTGTGTGCAAGAGGTCAACCATGAAGGTTCTTCATAGATGGACACACGGAGATAGCTCTCGATGGGATATATATGCCTTGCATCCGCTGGAAACAGTTTGTAGATTCTTCCCTTGGGACCATACTTACCACATTTGGATACTGTATCTTGACCTCGTAAGCAATCTTCACTAATCTTAATGTCTAGCAAAGAGATTCGGGGGGCTGCCATCGAGCTCATCGAGGCAGCAACCCATCGAAGAAGGGAGGAGATGATCATAAAACTTGGTAGGGAGTTTTATGTCCTATCTGCCGCCCATAACAGGGCCAAATTGGACTCTTTCGTGGACTTACGGAGCCCTGTTAATGGCGGGGAGCAGGATACGAACGGCGAGACCTCGACCAACTCCAACAAGGCCTCGACAAACTCCAGCGAGGAGGAGGAGAAGGAGACCGCTACGCCTCCCTCTTCCGTGGACCAGCAGACAGCAGATGATGCGGCTGTAACCTGGGAGTTATTGGACCCCGAGACCGGCAGTAAGTGTCCTTATATGAAGGAGAGAGATGGAGAGAAAACGAGAGTGGGTGAGTGTACTGCGGCTAACTCGTCCAAAGAAAGGAGAAACGTCCCAATCAAGTTCAGCTCTTCCCCTGCGGCTGGCCCATCGTCTTGGCTGTTGTCTGGCCCCTTGTCTGGCCCATCGCCACCCCGATGGCTTGGCCCTTCGACTGTCCTTTACCAACAGCCCGCGAGTTACAGGGGCGGCCTCTATCGCGTCATGTTGAGTGCTCAGTAGAAAACGCAGTGGAACGGCGAGCCGAAGCTGTCATTTGAGGAGGAAGGCGCGCAGATCAGAGCCAACGAGTTTCGATCTCTTGCCCTGGAGCTTCTTGATCTTCCAGACCTACCTAAGAGCGGAAACGCATAAGACGAGACCAGCGACATTACGACGACCGATGTGAACACATTCAATATCATCATGAACAAGCTGTCCAAGGCGTCTACCGGGACAAAGGCAAAGTTTGTAGGCTCTCTTTTGTAAACAACCACTCGTGCGTCAAACTTTGGGGTATTGCTGGACAGCAGACAGCGAAAATAGTGTTAAGTTCGAAGGAGTTGAGGACATTGGCTTTGGGATACCCTATCAACGTATCAACTGTTCTAGGCCGTCAAAAGGCGCCAACTAGCGAAGCAGACAGTATGTTCTCGGCCCGCAAGTAATGTGTAATCTTCATTCCACCACACACCAAGTCTATCTATGTTGCATCGCAGTGATATCTACTCCTGCATCATGTACCTTCCGTCTACTGTATAAGTCGCAGATCCCTCTCGCTTGCCTCAGCATCCTTCTTGGAAGCAGGCTCTTGCGTCGTAACGGCACCGTAGCTCCGCCCCTCGGCCGGTTCCAAAGCCTCCTCCTCCGCGGGTACCAATACCGCTCTCTCCTGGTTCTTGCGGTCCATCCTTGCCCTCCACGGACGGTAAACAAGCACTGATCCAAGCCCAACGACCACGAACAGTCCGCAGATGCTGCCGCCGATGATGTCAAAGTGCTCACCAATGGCGTCCACGCCGTCCCAGAAGCTTCCCTCGGGCTCGGCCACGTTCGCAATGAGGGAGAGAACCTGGATGATGCCGATGAAGGCTGAAATAAACACCGTGATGCCGGTGAGCACGATGGAGTAGTACAAAATCGCGACCCTGTCTCTCGAAAACGCCTTGGATGTGTAGAGTGCCATCATGAGCGCGCCGTCGGTGGTGTCGAGAAGACACATGCCCGCTATCATCATCGTCAGCCAAGGTCCTTCAACGTCTTCCACACTTGACTTACCAGTAAAAAGCACGGGAAAGATGAGAATCAGCCAGATGCTCGTGCCCTGCGCCCCATGCACGCTACTCAGTCCCAAAATTGCAATCTCGGAACTCGTGTCGAAGCCCAGCCCAAACAAGATGCCCAAGGGAAACATCTTCCATGGCCGATCAACAACTCTAAACACCTTGCGGAACACATTCGCAAGGAATCCCTCCCCCTCCAACTTCAGATTCGTCGCCGCCTCCTCGTCCTCCTCCTCCACCACCTCCCCAGTAAGCGCCCTCCTCCTCTCCTGCTCCAGCACCACTCTCAATCTTCGGATGAGCTTATACAACACCCACCCGTTGCCAGCGCAGAGCAGCAACAGGAAGGCGGCGCTGACGCTCGTGCCGATGATGTTGCCCACGCGCGTGAATCCGTCAAACCTGTCCCTCAGCGCGCCGCTCGTCGCAGCGACGACGACGCACGTCACGATGACGATGGTGCTGTGGCCCAGCGAGAAGAAGGTGCCGACGGTGACGGGACGCTGGCCCGAGGCGATCAGGCGGCGGGTCATGAGGTCGATGGCGGAGATGTGGTCGGCATCGAGGGCGTGGCGCAGGCCGAGCACGTAGGAGAGGGCCGCGGGGGAGATGAGGGAGCGGTGGAAGTGCAGGATGATGCCGGCTACGATCCAGATGGCGATGTTGATGGATACGAGGAGGGCGATGATGCGGATTGTCGGGGCGGGGATGCCATGGAGGAACGGCGGGACGGGCAGACTGGGCACGCGGAATCGCGCCATGGTGACTGACTGGTCTACGGTGTCGAATCACACGGGATGATTATTGCGAAGATGAGACTTCAGAGCAAAGGGTGAGTGAGGAGAAAAGGAGAGACGGAGGTGAAGTTGAAATTTGGAGTTCACAAGACCACTTTTCAAAACGCCCAGCCGGCGGGAAACAGATGGACGGCGTGCCCTCCGGCCGGCCACCACCGATCGCCCCCACCGCTTTGTACTACCTTACAGCACGCCAACGCATGAAAACTAGCTCACTCCGGGCCTGATAGCGTGCGCAAGTATCTGCGCTGGCGGGGAGAAGTGTGCCGGAGGGGAGGCAGGATGACCACCCTGCCGCCATAACCCCTCCATCTTTCTGCTGTGTTATCTTATCTGCTGCGGGGACCTTGTGTGGGGTTCAGGCATGTCAGTCCGAGCCGTCGGCGGCCGGCGGCCATGTGTGGTTTCGTCAGGGGAGGTTTGCAGAGTCTGTTTACTTGAAGACTTGAAAATTTACTGACGTTTCCTCAGTCTCTTTCACTGAATCGATCAACGGTGGATGTGAAAATAAGTTGCTGGACAAAGTGGAACGAGTGAGCGCCGAGGGACTCCAGCGAGAAGCCCCGCCATGTCTTGGCTATCCGGGTCGGTAAGGTAGCGCTGCGCTGCGACCAAGCTTTCTGTACCCTGGACAGGGATTGTAGAGCCTATTTACACGAAAGACTCAAGGTCACTACCATCTCCAACTAGTAATCAGTCGGGCGATTCAATAGTAAAGTGGGTATTATACTCTGTAGACCTGAAGACGACGAGGCTGGTTCCAGGTAGTAGGTATGCGAGCTCACAGCTACTATGTATGCGCCTCCAAGGGAAGAGGGGCAAAGCCGCCAGTGTATCTTCATGCTCAGTCAGCAACCTCTCCTGCTTTGTCAACCCCAACTACCTACTACCTTAAAGTCTCACCGAATCAAATTCTCACAAATGCAACAGGATTTCTAAACTGTCTTGACCTTATCAGCTTTTTGCCGGGGCTGTGCATATCATCATTCACTCAAATTCATGAAACTAGCCCCCCTTCTCGCTTCCTGTCTCACCATCCTGTCTGTTGACTGCTGCATCAACTCCGCCGCGGTTCTCACTATGCCGCAGACTTACAACAAGGCCTTCATCCCGCTCTAGTCGAATCCCGAAGTGTTCAATGAACTCATCAGCCTTCTCGGTGCGCCTCCATCGCTCCAGTTCGAGGACATCTTTACCTTGGACGACCCCGCCCTGCTTCCAGACAAGATTCTGGCTCTCGTCCTCATCTTCCCTACAACCCCCACTTTCGAGGCTCGATTGACGGCAGAGGAAGCCGGCGCTCAGGACTGGATGGTGGAACACAATGAAGAAGACGAGGACGCCGTGTGGTTTAAGCAGACGATCAATAACGCCTGTGGGCTATATGCTATTCTGCACGCATTGGCGAATGGCCGCGCCAAAGACTTTCTCAGTAAGCGACCCAAGCTCCCTAGAAAGTGAGTAGTAACCGATGCAAAACAGGACCGGGATCGTTGCTAGACAATCTGCTGTCTATCACGGCACCAATGGACCCCGCCCAGGCTGCCATGGCGTTGGAAGCTTCAACCGAGCTGGAGGACGTCTATTCTTCTATCGCCACCAAGGGTGACACAGCTGCGCCGGCGAGCGCTGAAGATGAGGTATACTTCCATTACATCTGCTTTGTGAAATCACCGGATACCGGCCATCTATACGAGCTGGATGGTGATCGCAAGGGTCCCGTGGACAGGGGCGCGCCGGACGAAGAGCAACGGGTCGATCTTGGTCAAAAGTCGCTGGACGTTGTGCGTCAATTCATCGCACAAGGAGGAGACAACATCGGGTTCAGTCTCATGGCGCTAGTAGAAAAGGCGTAGTGGGGACGAGGCATCATCTCATCGGCGAAGGCGTTGAGCGTGTTCATTAGTTGCTAGCTTGATTTGTACAGTGGTTTTGACTATATGCTTAGCTCGCCTGGATGATCTTCTCCAACTCATCCGGGTCCTTGATGGTAGGGGTCAGGTTTTCGCTGCCCGTCTTGGTGATCAGGATGTTGTCCTCGATTCTACAAAAATTAGCATCGTCACGGTTGGTCATGGTTGGGTAATGCTTACCTCACGCCGCCAACATCCCAGTACTTCTCCAATACGGCGGTGTCAATGTACTTGGAGTGGACGGGGTCCTTGAGGTAGGGCTCGATAATGAAGTTGCAGAAGTAGATACCGGGCTCGACGGTGACAATGCTACCAGCAGGCAGCTTGCCTCTGACACGCAGGTAACGGAACATGGGGTCGGTGTCTCCGTAGTTGGGGTTACCGCCAACGTCGTGGGTATCCATTCCGAGGTAGTGTCCCAAGCCGTGGGGGAAGAAGGCGACGCTGGTTCTGTTCTTGAGAATCTCCTCCTTGTCGCCCTTAAGAATGCCAACGGAATGGAGGCCATCAATGGCAATCTTGTGGGCCATCAGGTGGATATCGTCCCAGACGACACCCTCCTTCAGAGCTGCGGTGGTGTCAAGCTGCATCTTCAACACGATGTCGTAGATCTGGCGGGATTCCTTGCTGAACTTGCCAGAGATGGGGAAGGTACGCGTCTACAGCTTGTTAAAAAAGGGTTGTACGAGGGCTGGCTTTTACTTACAATGTCAGAGGCGTAGCAGTTCCATTCCATGCCAGCATCCAGAAGAAGGTTTTGCTTGCCTGCCAGGGGAGCATCGTTGGCTACGTAATGCAGGGTGGCGGCAGCTCGACCCGAAGCAAAGATACCGTGGTAGGCCTGGTTTGTGGCACCATTGGAGATGCTGTGATACAGGAAGGTTGCATACAGTTCGCTCTCGTTCTTGGCCTTCTTGACCTTCTCGACGACAGCGTGGTGGGCAATGGTGGAGACGGCGTTGGCCTTTCTGGTGAGAGCAACCTCGAAGTCGTCCTTAACCACACGGCACGTCTCGATGGCAGTCTTAAGGACACTAAAGTTCTTGCCCTCGAATTCGAGGAAGGTGATGCTATCCAAGACCTGATCTTCAATAGCGAAGACGGTCTTGTTGCCCTTGCCAAGGCGCACAAGCTCGGCATTGACGTCGCTGGTGTACTTTACGTGATCGACATCGTACAGCTCCTTGGCTTCGGCAGCACTGACGGGGAGACCGGACCAGATAACGCTATCGGGGTCGATGGGAGGGATGAAGAGGGTTGATTCGGAGGACTCGAGGTCGAAGACGTAGTGGCAGTCGGCGAGGGGGCAGCCGGTCAGGTAGTAGAAGTAGCGGCGCTGTCTTTGAAGGGTGTTAGACCATTGGCCAGAGGATCTTGGGGCACGGGAGCAGGGGGTTACCTAAAGGGTTCAGGCTCATCGTTGTCCTCGATCATCTTGGTCATGCGACCCTCGACGTAGAGGACGCCGGTGGCACCGGGCACCTTGGACTTGACCTCGTCGGCGACACGCAGGGCGTGGGCCTTGGCCGGGTACTTGCCCTTGAGGACAGTCTCGTAGTCTTGAGCCATGGCTGTGGCAGAGGTGGTGGAGAAGAAGCGCGCCGGTCTCAAGGATGATGCAATGCGCCTCGTCGTCGACGGTGCTGGAGCTCTGGAATGTCCGCCAAGAGGTCTAGACGGATCGGTAGAGAGGTGTTGGGTTCGGGGCCGACCGATACTGATCGAGGCTGCTGCAGGAACAGTGGTGAAGGAGGAGCAGAGCGTGCGGGTGACGGCACGATGTGATGTTCTAGCCAGCATCAAGACTCTGTCGTCTGGGTCGAGTCGCACGGGGAAAGAGGGGCAGCGCCGTTACGTTAGATCAGATGGCGTATCGAAGACGTTTGCTGCGTGCGTTGCGCCAGCTGGAGCACTGTAAGCCGAGCTAAAGCGCACTCTCAGCGGGACGAGAGAGCTGCGACAACGAATCACAGCACCAAGACTGGTCAGATAAGGAAGCTCGTTCCTTGGACCTTCCCAGACCAGCGGCACCACTGCTGAAGCTACAGTGCAATCGCCAGCTCTGAGGGGGAATCACACGGTATGCCCCTCCATCTCCACTTAATGCCTCTCTCAGCCAATAGATCCATGGAGTTCGCGGATGACGGCAAAGCACCGGGTTAAATGTGTCCGTGTTGTCTTATGTAATGTCGTCTTGATGGCCCATGCATCACAGAGACCAGGAGCCACTGCCAAATGTCACGATGCACCCACCTGTCACGAGGATTCCCCAAACTCCTCCAACTCGACGACCCCAACTTACAATCGTCATCCCCAGAGGTCCAGACTTCCACCGCAGTAACCGTCCGTCTGGATAAATAACTCGCACGAGGCTCTCCCTCCAGTCACGCCAAGTCGCCCAAGTCGCTGCTGCTGACACCTGTTTCTGACCAAGACTCGGCCTCAATCAAGCCCGCCAACCAGTGCGACCCTCCCTCCATCAAGCAAGCAGGATCACCAACCCAGGCGTCACGCAACTTGTTACCTGAAAATATTTGAAATGGCCAGAATAGCCCTTGCAGCCAAGCTCGACAATTTGCCGTCTTGTCCCAAGCTCCCAAAGGGTCTTGTCTCATGCGGATGAATCCTGCCGATGCCACCACCGTCAACCACGCCTGCAGTCAATGCTAGCAAGTCTCAGGCAGCACAGAAGATGCGCGAGGATGGCGGAGCAGCAACTTGTGAGTCTCAAGGACCGCCATCTCCATCTAGGATCGCCAGAATCTTCGTTCGATATCCTAGCATGCGATTGAGGTCTGATTTGCCAGCGTCAGGTTGCATTGCTCCACTACGAAGTGCGTTTGTCTCCAACGTCCAATATCAGTTCCCCAAACTTGGCCGTCATCCCACAAATCGACCCCAAGGGGAATTGTTGGGCCTGCTGTCCAGTGCGGCCCATGTCAAGGCCCAGCCAAACCACCGCTCAATCAATTCGAGTCAAGTTTTCTCCCTGGCTTTGGTTTATCGTCCTAGGGTATCCAGGTTTTGCTGGGCCAGGTACTGCCCGCAATGCGTGCCATGAAGCTCATCGGGCACTCATCGAAGCGCTTCTACTTGCTTGCTGACAAGCCGTTTGCGCTGCTGGCCACCGTCCGGGTAAAGGCCAAGATTCACCAAGACCGCTGCGCAGGAAATGTGCATTCAACCAGACGACGCGACACCAACGTGGACAAGAAAGGAAATGATGTGATGGAACCCTTGGAAGCGAACATGTCCCTGCAGCATCAATCAAAAGCGACAGAGTTGACGGAACTTGGCCAGAACGGTCGCCTGACCGCAATGCGCCGTCTATCGATGAGAGCTTGGGCTTCGTCTCCAAGTACTGCCCTGTCGCTTGCACTTGCAGGCGTCAACCAGTCAACATCAACGGCGCAATGCGCGTCGGAGTTCTCCTGTGGTACAGGCCAATGAGCACATGAGTTTACATGAATTCTTTTTTTGTGAGCAAGCAGTTGTGCACAAACGGACGAAT
Organism: Colletotrichum sp. HC292; assembly: GCA_014705525.1. NCBI lineage: Eukaryota > Fungi > Ascomycota > Sordariomycetes > Glomerellales > Glomerellaceae > Colletotrichum > Colletotrichum sp. HC292. The sequence continues at coordinate 31,105 of JABGMY010000286.1, forward strand.
TCTCCCCACTACTGCCCAGCCATCGAGACTGCCGTATCCCGGCCCAGCATTCTTGGGATGGGGGCCCGTCAGTCGAACCAACGCCTTCTTTCGGTGAACAGTCCGCACTGTTGGAGATGCGTCGCTCAAGGCCCGCTCCATACGGCGCCCAACCTTTGGTTTACCTACGGGCCCAACAGCGGCAGCACCGTTTGATACAGTCTCAATGTTAGCGCTTTCGCGGCCCACTGGCTACTCCATCCAGCTCTCTGTTCCCGTCCAATACGATACGAGAGCGAGTCGGGTGTCGAATCCTTCCAATACCAATTCTGCAGTAGCCCAACTTCCAAGCAAACCGACGGTCGCCTACCCCGCAACCAACCCCGACCATCAACCCCGTAACCCCGGCCACCCTCCGTTCCCCGTGGCTCCCTCGCCCGCAAAGCTGCAGGTTATTCAGGCGCCTTAGTCTCGGCAGTCCGCCTGATGTCGGTCCGATGAGTACAGTTCTCCTCTAGCTCTCCTCGGAGAGGATGAGGCAGACAGACCACGGACTTGCCTTCCAGCCAATGCCAGCTTTTGATTGCCGTGGGTCTTGGTTTGCAGAGTGCCCTCCCACTTCCCTCTGAAAATGACGTAGGACAAGCCTTATGGCTAGAAAAGACGACGGCATCCGGGAGACGGGGGTGCTGCCGGGCATGGGGGCGTAGGCTGGAGGCAGCCGGACGCACAAGACCGCTTCTTTTCGTACAGCACTGCCGGTCGACGGGCCGCTCGAAACCTCGCTGCAAAAATGGACACGCGATGTTCACGTGCATTCCAAGAAACGTCAAGTCGGCTCAAGCTCAACTCAAGCATTATGGCTGGTTCTCGGTAGCGTCCTCGGCGGTGGACTTGTGGACTTTGTGGGCAAGCGAAGCCTCGACAATCGAGCTTGGGCGTTTGTGCCTGCTTGGTGTTCTTCGTCTCTCTCGCTCAATCACTGGGCAGGCGGTGGCGTACTGCTGCGCACAAAGTCAATGAATGTGCCAAGCACTTGGCTCTCACGATCACTTCTCGGCTTTGCGGGACGGGTGTCACTGGACGAACGACTCAGCTCGCGCCAAACCTCTCTACACGTTACATCCTCAAGACCCAAGACGCGACATTAACAAGGGACCGGCGCATGTGTCACCAGGACAAAATGTACTCGACATGTATCCCGCACCACACAAACTCCAGATATTGTCTCCCTTGCGCGTGTTGTTCTGGAACCTAGCCCTCGTAAAGGAGTTGGCCCCGGCGCAAATCCAGTCCTCGTCGGAGTTGGCCGCAGCAACAGGGAAAAGCAACGACTACATGGCCAAGCTCGTCCGCGACAGGATCTGACAGCTAAGACTTGGTTCCCAAAGTAACAAGAACATTTCCAAGGGCAGCCTCGCAGGCGTATTTCCCGTCCTGGCGTGGGGCAGCATGGGCCAGGACTTGGCAACCCCGTCCATCTTGACGAGTTTCTTCGCGCTGAGCGGTTCCAACTCCCAATCCTCAAAGCTTGTGAGTGGTGTGTGCGGACCTGCCAAGACGACAGCTTCTCGAGTCTCTGGTAGAGGATCTTCGGCTGCTTTCGTCTGTGCCCATGGGGTCGAGCTGTGTGCTATAAAGATCCATGGCTTCCCCATCTCAAGCCCCTTGCTTGGATCGTTTCTTGTTTGCTCTGCAAGTGCGTGGTGCTTCCGTCAGGTTGAGTTGCTACATAAGAGATATAGTGACACGTTCAAGCTCAACGCGCCAAGACTTGAGTTTCTACCAAGAGAGTCGCGACTTGCATCGCCATCATGGGTGACAACATCCAGCCTCACGAGTAAGTACCACAATGGACACTGCAAACTTGACCTCATCTGACATCAACTCCACAGCAGCAAGACTGTCGATTCCATCGGGCACCACGAGGAACGGGCTCACCACATCGACCCCGTTGACTTGAGCCGCAATGTGGAGGCCAAGTAAGTCAGCAAGATCGCAGTCCCAACGACCAGCCATGGCTCACAGTTATGTAGGATCAGGAACCCTCTTGAGGGAATCGGGTACGAACAACTTATGCACGACGTCGAAGTCTTCTGCGAAGAGAAGGGTCTCCAAAACGAAGTTGCTCTTTTCCGTAAGGGTGCCCTAGTCGCACAGGACCCGGAGAACTATGAGACCATTGGAGGCACCGAGGCTTTGGACGAGGCCGAAATCAAGGCGCTGCGCGACGAGGTCGAGCACAAGTGGCGCATGCCAAGAAAGCTGTTCTTAACCATCGCCACTTGCTCTATCGGTGCTGCCGTCCAGGGGTGGGATCAGACCGGCACGAACGGCGCCAACATTTTCTTCCCGAAAGATTATGGCATCGGCTCCGACAGCACCCGCGACACCCTCATCCTTGGTCTTGTCAACGCTGGCCCTTACCTCGGAAGCGCGTAAGTTTTCGGAAGACCGCCCCTACTTCCAAGTTACACTACTAAAGATTCTACAGTCTGCTCGGCTGCTGGCTTTCTGACCCTCTCAACCACTACTTTGGCCGTCGCGGAGTCATCTTCTTCTCTGCTCACTTCTGCATTTGGCCGCTGATCGGATCGGCCCTGAGTCACAATTGGCAGCAGCAGTTCGTCAACCGTCTTCTCATGGGTATTGGTATGGGAGCCAAGGCTTCCACAGTGCCCATTTATGCTGCTGAAAACTCACCCCCGAGCATTCGAGGTTGGTACAACACGTCACTACTGCTATGAAAGCCTAGGCTGACATTATCCCAGGTGCCTTGGTCATGAGTTGGCAAATGTGGACTGCATTCGGTTCGTGGTTCAGTCAGAGTACATGATTCTCAGAGCTAACGCATTGAAAAGGCATCGCTCTCGGTACCGCCTTCAACCTTGCCGTCTACTACGCCAAGTACAACTGGCGTCTCATGCTTGGTTAGCCCGGATAAACTCGACCATGAGGCAGATTTTCGCTAACATGCGCTTGAACAGGTGCCCCGTTCCTCCCCGCCGTTCCCCTTCTCGTCTTGATCTACTTCTGCCCCGAGTCTCCCCGTTGGCTTATGAAGAAGGGCCGTTATGTCCCCGCGTGGAAGGCCATGATCCAACTTCGAAACCACCCGATTCAGTGTGCTCGCGATATGTACTCCATCCACGCTCAGCTGCAGCTTGAGGGACAGGTTCTCAGCAAGAACAACTACGCGACTCGCTTTACACAGCTCTTCACCATCCCTCGTGTTCGTCGCGCGAACTTGGCCGCTTTCACCGTCATGATTGCTCAGCAGATGTGCGGTAAGTCAACCTTCACCTGTCAACTTTCACCCGTCAACTCTTACCTACTTATTCAGTCTCAACCGTCATATCTTGTATCACATACTGATTAGTCAGGTATCAACATCATCGCCTTCTACTCAACCACCATTTTCAAAGATGCCAACATGGGCGACTTCGAAGCCCTTCTCGGTTCCTTCGGCTTCGGCATGGTCAACTGGCTCTTCGCATTCCCGGCCTTCTGGACCATCGACACCTTTGGACGAAGATCTCTCCTTCTCTTTACATTCCCGCAGATGACGTGGACGCTGCTTGCCGCCGGTCTCTGCACGCTCATCGAAGCCGGCACAACTCGCACTGCACTCGTATCGCTCTTCGTGTACCTGTTTGGCGCCTTCTACTCTCCCGGTGAAGGTCCCGTGCCATTCACCTACTCCGCGGCAATTATCCCCGCAATCGGCTCAGTGAGACGGAATGGCTGACGCTCTTTTAGGAGGTTTACCCTCTGTCTCACCGTGAGATGGGTATGGGCTTCGCTGTGGCCACCTGCTTGTTCTGGGCTGCTATCCTGGGAATGACCTTCCCGTTCATCCTCAAGCGTCTTGGCGTCGTTGGCGCCTTCGGACTGTGAGTTATAGCAAGTGCGGTTGACTTTGTATGATGGAATCACTGACCATGTGCAGGTACGCTGGCTTCAACGTCGTGGCTTTCTTCATGATCCTCTTCTGGGTGCCCGAAACCAAGCAGCGCACTCTCGAGGAGCTTGACTGGGTCTTCGCTCTGCCCACCAGCCGCTTCGCCCGCTACCAGGTCCAGAAGGCCATCCCCTACTTCATCAGGCGCTGGGTCTTCTTCGACCGCAAGGCAACGCTGGAGCCCCTCTACACTTTCGAGAAGTCCCGCCGCGCCGAGAACGTCGTCGATACGAAGAATAGCTCTGATGGAGAAAAAAGGAGCGAGTAGATAGATGCCCATTGGCCGAAATGAGCGTCGTCACGCAAGTTCCGCGATCCGTCTGTGAACACATAATGAGGGGACGAGAGATCGATATACCCAGGTGGAGGATGATCTGATGAGCTTTGCTTTCTTGACGTCAGGTCTTTGGCCTGACGGACTAATGCGTGGTTGGGTTTCCTTACCCGTCCTTCCTTCTCTCCCTCCCTGATATTTATTTTGTTGCCTTAAATACCATACATCATTCCTCCCCTCAACGCGCAATTCTATTCCATGAACTCCCTACAAGAAGACAACGACCTCCATAATCAATACAAGTCTGGTGAAACATACATTTATTCATCAGGGAGGCCAAGCTATTATGACCAGGGGGATGTTCATCCGCCCCAGAGTACGTTCATCACTTCACATATCTCAAGAAAAATAATAAGACTTACGCAGTAAAATCAGACCTTACGTCCAGAGAAAACAAGGTTCAAATGAAAAACATACAGCAGGTGCATTGAAAACAATCGTGGGATTTCGCACAGACTCACCTCAGTTGTGGGAAGATCTAAATCTGCAGGTTTAACTCTAAAAGAGTTTTGCTATCCGGGCGGGTAGTAGGCACGGACTACCATAGGGACGACGGGGACGACAAGGACGACAAGGACGATAGTAATAACAGTGAAATTATTTAAATAATATAGACTATTAGGCCTCTTATAAGTAGTTATCCGCCCGGATAGCAAAACTCCTCTAAAATACGCTTTACAGGCAGGTTAAACACCAAAGAAATGCCATAATAGGTAGCTCAGAATTAAAGTGGATTCTCGGGGGAAACTGGAGTGATGTCGGACCCCGATGAGACTGGCCAGCCTGAGGAAGAACCGCAAAGCGAAGTCGATTTTTCAGCGCTCGACACCGTTCAGAGTATTTGGAACGGGGTTGCGCAGGAGCTCGAACAGCACCACGCCCAGATTTCACCGGAAGCCGAGGAACCCATTTGTGGAGAGCCCAAGTCTCCTGCCCAACATGGCCCGATGGCCGCGCGGATGAGAAACTTGAATGAAGCTGATGACGATTTTCTTGATGCCGATGACCTCGACGACTTCGACATGAACGGTGCTACATCTATCGACCCTGATGACGGTGAAAATCCCACGAACATGCCGACCATTGCCCTACAGGGACAGAGCTCCTTGCCGCACGATCCCACCGAAAAAGTTCCACACATTCCCAAGCCTTTCACCATGACACCGACCGCATTCAAGTTTGCAGTCTTCCTCACGGAGACTCAGATATCAAGAAGTGCATGGGCTCAGCTGATGGAAATCCTGCGGACTTCACCAAGTGAAGAACTCAAGCAGCTTCCCAAAGAAAAGAGTCAGCTCATGAAGACCTTTACCAGCCAACTGCCCCTGCCTACTTTGCGATTGAAGACCATCAAACTTGACGCATCGAAGCTCCCATCAAGAGCATCGCATACAGAGACGATACTTTGCTTTGGCTTGAAGTCTATGTTACAGACGCTCCTCAATTCCAAACCACTCTTCGACATGACTTATCGCGGAATGGCACACTACAAGCCGGACGGTGGCATCGAGATGTAGGAGACGAGAGTCTGGGGCGAATATCTCTGTACAACATCAGGAAAGTTTCATCATTTCCCAGATAGTTCCCCGATGTTCCCTTCCGATTTTATCTACTACCATTACCAGCAAGATTGTTATACTATTGAAGGACAAAAGCACATAGGAAGAATTGCTTAGGCAGGGCTTGATTTCTCCAGAGAAGCTGAAGAACAGCACACGCAAGGACTCGAGATAGTCTTCATCAAACTGCTTTACACCAGAGAGAGCCTGCTCCCAGATCTCCAAGAGGCATTCTCTGCGCTACCATCATTTTCACCAAGAGACCACAGTCAGCACGAGGTTATCCTCCATGCACGCCACAAAACGAAGATACCAGCGTCCTTAGTCGTAGACAAGCTTAATGTCTTCATATTCTACTCTTATGATCCCACAAAACCAGAGACGCACGAAACATCCATAGAGTCAGAACATATTCTACGTTATATCTTTAATAATGAAACGCAAGGTTTCATGGCAATAATATTATCAAGCCCTCACAGAGGCGAGCTCGAAATCAATACCTATAGTCGAGAGTGGTTCACTAAGAATTTTGATAGCTAGGACATAACGTCCCACACCCACTTCTCGGCACCCCAAAAATCGCTCACCGCCATGAATACCCCTCAACTTCAACCTTTAATATCTTCATCAATTTTTATTCAACTCTTACCATACTTTGTATAACGCATAATAGGGCCTCAATGCCAGCATGTACTGAAAATGACATTACCAGTGCCCTTGAAGCGATCGCAAACGGTCAATCTATTCAAAAAGCTGCATTTGAGCATGGTGTGCCGCGATCAACACTACAATGTCGAATGAAGGGGGTGCAGACGCGAGATATAGCGTTTTCGGATCTG
>JABGMY010000287.1:0-13479 GCA_014705525.1 Colletotrichum sp. HC292
GACGACGACGAGAGACGACGATAGCGACAGAAGCGACGACGATAATAGAAGCGATAACGATGATAGAAACGACGACGACGACGACAGGACAGTAGAGTACCACATGAAAAGTAGTCGCTCCATCACAGGAAAAATAGGCGGTCTCTAATTCTATCTGCCCACCTCCACAACAATACATACACCTCTACAACCTCATCCCAACACAGCTTGCAGAATCGGATAATAACCCTGATACAGCGCGCATCTTGCATCAAGAAGCTTGCTATTGTAAGGCGTCACAACCGCCTTGTCGTTCCCGACATCGCCCAAAACAACCACGTCAAGCGGAGCAGCATCCGACCCAATAGCCGCCCACCCGGGACCGTTCGTCGGCTCCTTGACGAACCTCGCAAAGGCGTCGCGCAGGTACTCGTACACCGCAAACTGCTGCGGCGTGTAGTTCGACCTGCCGGGGATGCTCAGCAGCAGAAAAAGGTCCGACCCGTGGAACACGCCGAGAAAGCCGAGGTTCTCGGGCACCATGTTTAGGATCGTCGTGTTGAAGTAGTACCGCCACGTCGGGATGTCGAGCGATACGGCCGTCTGCGCGAGCAACGCGGCCGGCTGAGACACCATCACGTTAGCACCCAAGCATTATTTTTTTTCCACAACTTAGTCCCGAGGATGAAGGGCAGAGAACTTACACACTGAAAGACGTAGTCGGTGTAAATCGCAGCCGCGATATCGAAATCGGTAGTCAGGCTCGAATCAGCCCGGTACGACGCCACAATCGCATCCTTCGCCGACGCCGTCACGAGCGCGGGCGGCAAGTACGTGTTGAAGAAGAGGTCGAGCGTGATCCCGTCGTTGATCAGCCCGCGCCCCTCCTGCGCCACCGTCGCCATGAGAAGCGGCACCTGCGCGACCTGCCCGCTCTCCCACGCCTCCACGGGCAGCGACGGCAGGGTGACGTTGTCGCGCTCGGGGCCGGTCAGGATGCCCGTCGCGCGCTGCGCGTCGACGAGGGCCTGCGCGGGCACGCGCCGCATGCAGTCCAGGACGTCCGTCGCGTTGGCGCAGCCGACCGCCGCGGCGATGCCCGCCCACATCGTGCCGTTGGTCGGGTAGCTGGCCGCGGCGAGGCCGAAGGTGCTCTGGCCGCTGAGCATGATGGCGGCGCGGAAGGGGGCCGGGGGTGCGTCGTTGTCGCCGTAGGATCGGAGGAGGTAGTCGACGGAGGTGGCGCCGGCGGAGTGGCCCCAGATCGTGACCTTGGACGGGTCGCCGCCGAAAACGGCGATGTTCTTCTGTACCCAGTCGAGAGCGAGCCGTTGGTCGTAGAGGCCGAGATTGCGCTCTGTGACGGGGATTTGGGAGGAGGCGGGGAAGCCGAAGACTGTGTGTTGATCAGCATACGCAGAAGTTGGCCCCGATACGGTGGTACGAACTGTTATTTCTGTAGTTGAAATCAACGGCGACAATGTTCTCGTACGCCGCAAAGGCGGACAGGTCGGCCCTGCCGTTTCCAATCTGGAACGCCCCGCCGGGGATGAAGACCAGCACCGCACGGCTACGGCTATTATTCTTACGAGACCTATTAGCAGGGGCAAAGACGTTGATCCTCAAGCAGTCTTCGCTCTCTGGCGCGGGCGGGTTGTTGTAAAGCGCCTCTGTGACCTCGGGTCGAGTAGCAACAGCTGCGGTCTTTGTCAGTACACATGGGACCCTCAACACAAACGGGAGAACACCGGTTTTCCGTACAGTTGTTGACAAAGTTCTGGTAGCACGACGCCCCGAACGCCGTCGCATTCAAGGGACTCATCCATGGTTCCGGCGGTTGGGGTAGCGCAAATCGAACCGGCGGTGCGGCGTACGGGATTCCGAGGAACTTGTTCACGACGTGCGGCGCATCGGGGAGAGACGTCGCCAGACCCTGCACCGCGCCGGAGGATATCGTCGCTACCGGGAACGGCGACGGGAACGGCGCTGGGAACTTTGGTGAGTTCGTGTCGTTGCCGTGTTTTGCTGTTGCCGTGGCAGCGGCGGCGAAGAGGAGAAGGTGGTGGTGGTGCCGCATGGTGTTGAGTATCGCTCAGACCTTTAAGAAAGTCAGGAGAACTGCTCTGGTTGAGAGTGACAACAACACTGCACTGTATGCGTGGGGAGGGCCTCATGACTTATAAGCACCGGGAACCACAATGGCAAAATGCCAAATCAACTAAGACATGATCTATCCAGACGACCACTACCCGCAGGTAGCAACGCAATAGCGCAGCGCATGACGAAAAAAAGACTCGCAACGTCGTGTTGTGTGTTGTTTTCGCCGAGAGGAGGAGGGCCGTCTCACCTGCGGCCCGCTCGGCTGCGTGGATTGACCTCCCCGCGCGAGGATCGGCACCAGGGAATCGGGGCCGGGTTGGGAGGCCCGGTCTAAAGTAGCGTGCCTTCCAGCGCAGCAGCGCTTACACGTATTCGCACTTGGCGTTTGTTTACGGCCCGTTCGCGCTAAAGACAGTTGTCTCTTCTTTTCTTCTTTTCTCCTTGACAGATCTTTGTAGGGTGTCAGGCGATAAAGATAAGGTGCGATTCCTGACTGGGGCACGAGGAGGCCAAGCGTTGAGGCTGAAAAGCTGACTTGAGACATTGGTTTTTAAAGAAGCTCGTGCCTTTTGCCTTTGGGTAAAAAGAAGCTCCATGGTCTCCGAATCCTACGTTACACAAATTAGAGTAATTGGCGTCATGAGGGAGAAACATTGCCTGCGCTGGAGATTTTAAGAAATCCGAATCCGACGATGGGAATTGAGTTTCCTCATGCTCTCGGGTGCATTGGTGTGGGATGGTTGCCGAAGCTACACACCCATTAGAGTAGTTCCTGGAAGTCTCGCATTGACCTCCGCGCGATTCGAGCTTCTAGTGTTGGTAGAGGGAAGGGGTTTAGAGAAGGATCAATCACAAATCTTTATTTGAAAAGCCCTCTGGTTCATTATCGACCATGGTGGCTGTTACATGAAGGAAGGGGCCGTGTGGTAGAGAACATGGAAACTTTGGGGCTAGGAGCGACAGGGATTAGGATCGTGCGGTTTCTCGGTCCCGAGATGTTGAGGCTGTTGAGTGGATTTGTAATTAGATTGTTCATTGGAGGCATCCAACTTACACTCCTATAGATGTTTGCAATAAGTCTGGAATCTGAATGATGTAGATCACAGCTTAGTGGGACAGGAGACTTTCATGGCCGAGAATGATGACGAGTTGAAGAGACAGAAATGAAGGAAGGTCTAATCTTTCACTATTTTGGGGTAATACACTTATTTTTGTCGAAATTTAGTATCCTAGCGGGGGCCCTGTCCATGTAAGGAAGCTCTTTCTTTCATTTTCACCGTCTTATTAAACGTAGTATATAATCGTCACATCTACTATCGTTCTCATGTTACTAGAATTTGCATTAACACCCACCCGGATAACGGAAGTCTTATTGTCTGAGTGAGGTCAAGCTTCATAGTAGAAGAAGACCGTGTCGAGTACCTTTCGCAGCTGGGTAGCCAAAGTATGCGCATCTCATAGGTGACCTTAAAGATGGGCAATTTAATCGGTCACTTCATCAAAAGCGAGGCTTTACTCACCATGTCTAGAGAAATCCTCTGGCATTAACAAAAAATGGAAGTTTTAAGAAGCAGCCTTAGCGGGGCAGAGGAGTCAAGAAAGCGATAGGGTTGCGATCGACGAAACACTAGCTCTGAGCCCTGCATGCAAAGTCAACGTTGTCTACGTACACTCACAAACCCAGGGTATTTGTGCATTTTCTTGTGTTTGGGCAAACTGAATGACGGGGGTGATCTGCCAAGAGCTGACATGCATTACTCTGATTCCGTCTGGACGAACTGATAGGCCAGGGAGCATCATGGGTCAAACACCTACAGTTGGCTGCGCCGCAGGCAATTAATATTTACTCAGCTCAAGGCTTTTCAACTGGCCTTTGTGGCAAAGTCAGCAAGCTGGGTCGTACGCACCTCCTGCACGACTGCTCTAACCGACCCAATTGTAGTAGCTACGTGGGCTCTGCCTGATAGGTAATTAAAATAGCATTGTGGATTCGATGTCGCACACAAAAGAACGCGATCGCCCCCTGAAGTCGGCGGAGGTCTACATGCGTGAAATGACAGCTCAAGGCCACGATGGACGACGAAGGCATTGTCCGCAACCCCTCGCAGCCCATCGCACGCAAACCTGTTCCGATACGTAGCGCCGAAGCAGCCCGCGAACCGTTACTTGACACCCCTACTCGAAGGGATAGTGTTCATGACGACTTCGATGCTGCCAACGGGGATGATCACGATTCCGAGTCGCGAAAATCAGAACCCAGCAGGCATGAACCGAAAGGAGCCAGCGCCGAGCCACTAAGGTCGAAAAGGTGGCTAGGGATACTGAAGGACTGGTGGCAAGAGATCTTGTGGTGTTTTATCAGCCTTGCAGCATTTGTGGCGTTGGTTCTTGTTCTCAAGGAATTCAACCAGAAGCCTCTCCCCAGATGGCCATCCGGCATCACACTGAACACCATCATCGCCGCTCTATCAACGATCGCGAGGACAGCTTTCCTGATTCCTGTGTCAGAGGGGCTCTCACAAAGCAAGTGGGCATGGTTCAAGAAAAAGCCCCGGCCCCTCGCGGACTTCGATATGTTTGATCAAGCATCGAGAGGCCCGTGGGGTAGCCTTGGCTTGCTTGTTCGTACCAAGGGATGGTAGGTCCAGATCCGTACGCCCCAACAGACCGAGTGCTTAAGTTGCGAAATAGGATTGTCGGTATTCTGTCTGCTCTTTTGCTTACATCGGCCATTGCCACGTCGACACTCACACAGTTCACCGTCACCTATCCATCTCGAAATGTGACAATCACCACTGAGGGGAGTGCAGCCGCATGGAGAACGCCGTACTATTTCTGGGTAACTGCTAATCAAAACTCGATAAGTATGCTCGTGCCCATAATCGCTCAGCATAATGACTAAAGACTAAGTCCAACATTGAACAGGAAGCATCATGGCTGCTCCCGCAAGGGGGATCTCAAAGGGGCTATTCTCGCCAGTCACAGAACCCATTTCGTTCAAAGAGCCTAAATGCATTACAAGCAACTGTACATGGCCTCAATTCAGCACCTTGGCTGTATATTACAACGTCACAAGTTAAGTCGCGTCATATTCTCACCCTTCCTTTCCTCTGGTAACCCTCCGTTCTGTAGCCGCCCCCGTCTCCTTATCAACAGGCTTATGTCACGTTGTGCTTATACAGCGATATTCAGATATTACCTATCTCGCCGAAATTACCAGGCCAGAGAGAGAAGGGTCAACGGGCACCAACATCAGTTTACCAAACGGAGTTGAGCTTCATACTACACACGGGTATTCGACTGTCCTCATCGAAAGCAAGCCCACCTTGTCATACAAAGACACTCAGATGGACCAGGCGTCTCTGTACAACTACTTTGCTGTACAGGGACCTGGGTCTGGTAGCCAAGACATCCATGTCAGCGAAGTGATCCTTCACTGGTGCATCAACACGTACATCGCCGCTGTAACAAATAACAATATCTTAGTGGAGAGAGTCATGTCACATACTGAGGTTAGCAGCGGTGACATGGAATGGCCCAATGGCGGAAGGGGCAACGTCACCTATCTCACCTCGCCATCGGACGAAGGCAACAAGTACATCTTCGGCGGAACAGGGGTTTCTGGAATTCAAACCCTTTTGGACGATTCATTACCAAGCATAACTGTCGACATAGGAAGCAATAGCATCAAGGACGGAAGTGCCATGCTTCTGCAAGCCATCCGAGATGCTGGCAATTGGCAAGATGCCGTAGATGAAATGGCGCGGAACATAGCGATGGGCCTGACAAACTCGTGAGTCACGAGTACCATTTCCCGAGGAAACCTTTTTTGGAGTTGGACTTGTTCGCCTCTTTATCATTTTCAAACGCTTCAACCCATTGATCTTCGGTGCCGGTGCTGTTGAACATGAGGAATAAGTTGGAAAACGTTACAGGCAGAGAGGGGCGCTTGATAATATCAGGAGGGATGAAAGGTTCACCTTGGTTGCCGGAAAGGATCGAACATATCGAGAAATTATCCAGTTCGTCTGTTGGCCCTTGCTCCACTGTGGTTTTGTTTGTCCTGCTGGCAGATACCGCGCAGTTGAAAGACCACGTGCGGTCGTAGGTTGACGAGGAGACCTCGGCGAAGGGACCTGCTAAACCAAAGTCCCCCTCTATTAGGAACTCGCTATGGTATCCTGAGCTGTCAGAGGTGTTTAGAAGGCGCCGAAATGGAAACTCGAACGTGAGGTTGCGGACGATAGTCAGCATACAGAACACTCTGGAATTGAGGACGGCGGCGGGCCCATCATATCTTCGTAAACCGGCTCGTGCTGACTTGCTGTAGAAGGGCATGATCGCGCGAGTAACAGGACCGGTGTCTTCATAGTTCGTTTCCGACTCGGATCGCGACTCTTTAAGATCTATCGCTTTCTCTGCAAATCGATAATATGATCCTGGCGGCATACTCCATGCCTTAGAAGGCCTTATAACGTACCCAACGTATGGCTTCTCGGCGTACGAGATCCCGGCCGATGTGCGTGAAGCAGTGACGTTAACCATGGAAAAGTCAGTAAGAAGCGCTGTCGATGCGAATTGAGATGTGATTGCCAAAAGCACCGAAATCCCAATAACGATCTTGTATATTAAACCATCGTGGCGTAGATTTGAAAGGGCTGTCCAGCTGAATAGCGACCACGGTGATGCTGGCATTGCCCTTAACAACGCGATCGACGGTGCGACATTGAGGGGAACGCCGGACTTCTCAATCATGAGAGACGCTATCATCGCAGTAAACACGCCCATCTGAAGAGAAAGACAGATGCGTAGAATAGCAGCAGCGACGGTGACGGTCCTAGATGTCCAGTCGGAAAACACGATTTGACTCCAGAAAGATTCCTCCATGTTGTCTCCAGCCATAGCCCGTATGGAACCGTTCCAAATGTAGCTCAAAAAGATGAGCACTCCAATGATGGGGGAGGTTCCGACGCCCAGGATGCAGATGCTGAACGAATCGATTGCTACCTACTTGCTGCGATGGATAGGCAAGACCACGTCATCGCAGATCAGCTCCGACTTCTCCATCAACACATTGTCGCTCTTCTCTTCGGTTAACAATTGGCTGTGAGAAGCCGCATGGTCCTCTTGGGTCCAACCGTCTTCCAGGGATTTTTCGGCCTCGGAAGTTTTGCTGTGCTGGAAGAGCTCGGTCTGTTCCTCAATTGTTGAATCATCGCAGATTGATGGGCTGCTGAGGCTACTGATCTCAGATCTCAAAGTGTCGTCGGACTGGATGGACGACTGTAGCTCATCCATTGTGATAGGTGGTCTTACGACTGCAAAGAGAGACTGCGTATGGGAATCGTTCAAACGTGCCCGAATGAAATAGGCTCTAAGAACGAATGATATGCGCAAAGAACACAGTGGGTGAAAATGGAGAAAGAAGAGGGTGATATGAAATGCGTCTTTCAATCAGGCTTCAGCGGAACAAGTTGACCTGATAATTTATGAAAATCTCATTGGTTCCTAATATAGTACAAGATGACTGCATGAATACACATAGGTGGTGTTGCATTCAGCATTGAAACTCGACCAATGATTGACGTTGCTTGTTTCGTTGTGTGCCGTCAGATGAAGCAGGCTGAAGCAAATACGGAGAAGGATTCGTTCATCAATCTCGTATCGGTTCTCTTGTCTGACCATAGAAATACCGGTGATGTGTTTGTGAACAGAGCCATGTGGCTTCCACGTTCAAGTGCATGCACAATTGCTGAAGCTATGAAGCGAAACCTGATGCCAACCTTATCTTCGCCAATTTTCAATAGCTTGTTCTCCAAAAGGTGTTGGGAGTGTTTGAAAACGGGACATAGTGGCTGGCATTGCCATTATTGGTACAGTGATCGCCAACGATGCATGAAGAAAAGCCCAATCAATTCCATTCGTTTGTTGTTCGTCAGCTTCGCTGCTTTTTCTCCGACGTAGAAGCTCAACACACTCATGGCTCTCCTCAACCCCCTCTCCAGCAACATGTCAATTTCCGCTTTCTCAGCCAACCTGCTAGATGAATAGACTACCTAAAGAACTCCTCGAAGCCCAAGTGCGATTGCTGTAGGACAGGCCATCTATGGTGGACTTGAATCATGGCACAAGACCCGACGGCGTTACCCTCGGCCGCAATCGGTCTCCGCTTCCTGCGGCATAATCTCCCAACGGTGACAGGCCGCCTTGGAAAAGCGTAAAGGCGTCTTTTTAAGAGTATCAAGATCAACGGCAGCACCGACGACCTCAATGGCAAGACCAGCTTGTATCTTCCGAACCTAACCAGTTCTTTCTCCTATGACCCCCTCAGCGCGTCCTTTCGTAATTTGTCCCACAATCTCACCTCGCTGACCGTGTAAGGAGTCTTCAATAGCACGCTGATTTGGCCCAACGACATTGAGCCCACAGAGAGAAGCAAACAGCCGGCCAATCCCTGGCGTAATCCTCGATACCTACGAGCAAGTTCGAGCTCTCCACGTCTTCAGGGTCATGGTACTTCATGCTAAATGATAACAGGAATACGTAGCGGTGCCCCACAATCCTGTAGGTTTGAAATAACTACCCACCAACACCGGCCGAGATTGATGACCCCAATTGGAAAACTCGATCGACGAGAAAGAGAAGCGCCACTGGCGTGGCGAAGGCACTCGAGCACGCTGGCTTACAAAGGCTAACACACTTTTACGGGTCATAACATGTGAGGCAACGATGCGGTCACTCCTAAAGATCTGGTCCCGCGGATTGCTTCACACTCTGCTGTTAGACGAGAGCTTGATACAACTTGGCTGCATGATGGGCGCTCGGAAGAAACGCCACCAGAAGAGTCTAGAGGCGGATGTAGAGATTGAGACAGGACTGCTTCATTGCTTACCAGACTCTGAAGCAGACACTCGTACTCAAGCCTGGGCAGCTAGTCTGACTGAGAAGGAAATGTGTAGTCGGCGACTTGTCTTCCGAGCTATCAAATGCTGGCACCCGGCTGAGGAGGCTATGGTACAACTACACAAGGTTCGAGGAGAATTTCATCCTGGCAATATGTCAGAGTTGGACGTTGACTAGTACGACGCGGTAAGACCAAGTCCAACGTCTTAGAGAACGGAGTAGAGTCATAGGAGCTTCCTTCATGGCAAGAGAGGTGTTCGTCTAGTCTGCGCCAGGCTTTTATTCCCCCAGGGACACCGACACAATGTTCGCCTCCGCCAGCTCTAAGAACTGTGTTCCATTTGCAAACCCTAGAAAGCGCAAAATCGCGCCGACGGATACATCCGTTGGAGATTGCATGGAATTATCAGAAACAACAACCGTGGAGGAATTTAAATTGCATCGGGAACAGTAATTCCCATTCTCGATTTGGTGCTGTTATCAGAAACCAAAAGGTGGTTATGCTATCTACCTCTACTGCAGTGTCTTGTTCCTCGTTTTCGTTCTCGTTTTCGTTGTCTCTGTCGTCTTCGTCGGTCTGGGGAATTAAGATGGGGTGCCACATTGACTCCCACGAGGCGACCTCTCATGGATGATGAGTCTCTATGATAGTCTTCCTTCTTCACGATTGGGCACGAGTCGCCTTACTCATGGCACCGAGCGCCGTCGCGGCTGCATCCTGAACAGCCCCTTGCTCTTCCTGCAACTCCCTCAGACGTCCTTCCCACCACGACCATCTTTCCAAACTCAGAGCCTGGTCCGAAGACGCTTTCCATAGATCACGCGAAGGGGTCGTGGTTGATGCTGTTATATGTGGCTTCAGCGCCCAGCTCTTCTCTCCACCCTCCGCTTCTTGTCGGAACCGCTGGCCGCAGACAACGAGCCACTTTGCCGCAGCCGGAACCTCAAAGTCAAGCAGTGCGTTGCTGCTCTCCAGGGCATCCGCAATGACCTCGTATCCCCAGTCAATCGGAATACCGCCAACAACAGCCGTGACCAAACGCGCCTCAATCTCTGCCTTCCTGACGTGTGTGTCCCGCAGCGCGTCACGCTCTGTGCTCTTAGCCGCCGCCGCAGCCTTCCTCCAGCTGCCAGATTGGTATGAATCGGCCCATAGGTTGCCGAACCCCGGGAGACTCTTCCAAAGCTTCTCAGAGGGCCGCTTGCTCTCGTCTAGAGCTGTCAAGTCAGGCACTGGAAGGTTCTCGATTGCCTTCAGCAGCTCTACCAGTGCCTCAATGTGTTCTGATGGTAGTTCTACGAGAGAATCCATCAGAAATGCCCACAATCGGACAAGATCTTCTCCAGGATTGTCGGCAGTTACGACCGGGTGGGTGATGGCTCGGGCGGCTTCGGCTGCAGTTGTCTTCTGGTGCAGATAGTCTTTCATCGCCTGTGCCTCTTGGGGATGGCATCCATCTTCGACGGCGCCGTCCGGGGCGAGCTTGGAAGAAAACCAATTGTCGGACATGATGATCCGTAGTATTATTGAACTGCAGAAATAACCTTGTGCTCTGGTGTTCTTTCGTGTAGTGCTTGAGACGTATGAGTTTGTAATATAAATGTCGTGTTGTTCCTCGATCAGCTGCGATGGGTCGGGCGCAGCCCCACTATTTATGCCCCCGAGTCACTTGGCCTCACTGACGTCACAAGGCATCCAGCGGTTCACCAAGGCATTCTGACCAATGATGCATACACCGATACAATGACGATTCTGAGTAATATTGGGGTCCTAAAGCAATTTGTTCAAAGACAGGCGCGGGGGCCAGCTGACAAGGCTCAGCTCAGACACGGAGGCGGAACCCGAAATTTGGGGTCGCTTCCTAGGTAGACAGCAAAAACAACGGTAAAGATCTACAGTGTAGCCTGATCCGCCAACAGCAATCAGGCGCCAATGTTTCATCGAGCCAAGAAATAGGATTCATGGCATCGGGCGATGCACTTTCAGCCTCGCAATGTTTCTATGATGGACATCGCGATGGAATCGCCTCTCTTAGGAAGAGAGTGTCTTGCATCTCGGCTGAAAGTCGTTGGTGAGAATTGCAACGATCGTCCAATGTCTTTGAATCAGGATCAACACTTCCCGGGCGAAATGCAGCAGCTGTGGGCTCGGTGCCTAGCACTGCGCCGTGTCAAGTTGCCGTTATCAGCCGTCACGAGCAGCTTTCTCATGTTTCTATTCTCATGCACGTTGCGAAGACTTTAGTGCAGCTCACTAATCTGCTTGGAGCGACGATTGTCTACACAACAACCTGTAATCCTGAAGAGTGATATAGCAATGACTGAATATAAAAGCATTCGAGTATCTCCCCAAGTTCTCAATCATAATCACCAACAACTCAAGCCAAACAAGCTTTACTTGCTTATCATCTACATCGCAAGACCAATAAACTCTACTCCTTCAATTTGAACATCGTCAACATGAGATTCTCTATCTCCGCGTCTCTCCTCGTCCTCCTTGGTGTGGCCAGTGGGCTTCCAACCGAGCTTGATGCCCGAGTCCCGTCCAATGCGCCCATCAACGTAAGGCATCCCACAAAACAAACAAAACTCTGAAGAAAGATGCTAATTATTCAAAACCCCAGCTTCACAATGGTCCCGATTCTTCCGGCTCATTCAAGTGCGGAGACAAGACTTACAGCGGGCATGACATCTATCTTGCCGCGCAACGAGGCACCAACCTCCACCTCGTGGGCGAAACTCGCGGCCGTAAGTCTTTCAAACATATTTCCCCCCACTTATTTCTCCTTCCTACTCCATTACCCAATCACTGACTCTCACTCCGTCCAACTTGTATCCTAACATAACTTCAGGAAACCAATACCCACACCCGTTCCCCAACGACGACTCCAAGGGGGTTAAACTCAACTTTCCCAAGGATTGTCCCGCGGATGACAGCCGTTACGAGTTCCCACTGATGAATGGAAGCCCTTATGATGGGGGGAAGAACAATGTGAAGCAAGGCGATGAGAGGATTGTCTTTTACTACGAAGATGGGGAAATCAGCTACGATGGAAACCCTCAGGTTTACTATTGTGGTATCATGACGCATAAGGGGGCCGCTACTGGTGGTTTCTTGATGTGCTAGATTGAGAGCTTATCGATGTGATTGATGTGACGACATATCGGTACATCAATGACGGGCGTTAACAATTTTTAGAATACTTGGAGTTCGCGACTCAGGACTTTTGCTTAGAATGTCGATCACTGCCTGTTATTACATCATGCCAGTGCTTGTTGACGGTGATTTGTGCCAGCCACTAGAAGATACAGATGCTTCATATTGAAAGTCCAAAGAGTGAACGTCAAGCTTTGATAGAACATTCCGTAACTCGATATCTGGGTGCTGTTTTTCTGCGTCTTTTTTGTTCAAGGTTGCAATGAAGTTGGACCAGCGCATACACACATGCTTACGTATCAGATGCTGCGAGCCTGCGAGACTGGACAATCATTCGGCCGAAACCATTTTTTATCTTGCGAGCAACTCGGGGGAAATATACCAATGTAACCAGGATTGACGTTGCTGAAAGCAATATATTATGTGCAAGTCCATCTTTATGCTTGTACGAACAACATTAATTCAAGAATACTACTTTTGGGAAAACCTTGACTGCGATTGTATGAAGTCGTCGCACAGCAATAAGAAACTGTACGAAGCTGTCGCATCCCGTACTCCGGACTAGTCCGTCTGCTGTGACGGCGCCTCGGCACCGCCTCGCCGCAAATAGCTGATTATTCTATCAGCACGGTGAGAAAAATGAGGTGCCCACAAAGCATCCCATCGGCCCACGACCGACTCCCTTTATTAGACGACTCCATACCATGACTCGGTAACGGCATTAGGAGCCGTTCTACTTGCCACTTTTGAACTCAAACGTACAGACGGGCCCTTCCGACTACAGCGCAAGTTATGATCTACGTCTACGAGTCAGACTCGGTAAAGCCCCAGATATCCCCCAGACCGCCTTGATACATCCTGTATGCCTGAAGGCCGCTGACTGATACGACATCAAGGGGCAAAGGATGGATGTATGAGAATAGGTGGAAGAAGAAATCTTTATAAGTACTGCTGGCCTTGGATGCCTTTTAGTTTGTATGACCATCATCGACAACGCATCTCAGCTCCAGTCTCTCGCTCCAAAAAACCACCAATCTTTCAACGCAACTCTACACTTCAACAACAGCGAAAATGCAGTTCGCTACCATCATTGCCCTCATGGCCCCTCTGGCTCTGGCCGCCGACACCTGGAACCTCTCCGGAACCTGCAAGAGCGACCTCACCTGCGACGTCGACACCCAGTACACCAGCCCTCAGCTCGTCTGCGGCAACAACAACGGACACTTCTCCGGCGAGGGCAACCAGGGAAAGACCAGCTGCACTCCTCCCGGAACCAAGTGCACCTACGTCTGGACCTGCTAAGCGCACCCACTTACACGAGTGGGGGGGGGGGGGGCCCG
>JABGMY010000288.1:0-13302 GCA_014705525.1 Colletotrichum sp. HC292
GTTGGTAATGGGTTTGCGATATGGAAGTGCTTGGGTGAGGCATTTGAATTGGTTCGTTCATGGGAGGAGGGTGGTTGGGGTTTGGGAATTTGGCAACGTTGAAGATGGGAGGGGATGGGCACCGGATGGATTGCCGGGGTAGTTCGGGACAGGCCGTACAGAGTGGGGCCGCGACTTTGCAGAGCGGGCGGGACCGGTGTGTTCACGTTGTTCCGATGTCTGGCGCCGTTCTGTGAGACACCCACTACCTCCTGGATTCAACATTCTTTTAACTGTGTCGATAATGCTGGAAGTTATTTCATTCTCAAGATATACAGAAAACCACCGCGTAAACATAGGAAATATCGACGAAGAATCTCGAGTAAGAATCATATCTGGAAACTCTCTGCTCTGAAATCCGAAGTGTCCGCATCATAATTGAGCCAGCCCCATGAGCCAGGTGTTGTTAATCTCGAGGCCTGCAGATCAAACTGAGAGCCAATGTTTTCGACCCTGAAATTTGCCAGATCAAGGCAAGTCAGACCGCGTCACCACGGCTCTGAGGATCCTTCGCTTCTCTCCACTTTCTCAGCCTTTCCATGGAGCTTTCGTATTTCTTGGCCGTGAAGCTCTTCAATGTCTTCCAGGGGTACATGATGAAGAATGAAGCAGCCAATGCTAAGACAATCACCACGACAGATATGGGTGCTATTGATGTGTCAGCTCATGAGAGACGACGTTTCGAATAGGGGAAGGCTTGTGGCTGGAAAAGACCCACCTGCGACTTTCCAGACCTCGCCGGAAGTAGGGTTTTGGGGGTCGCCGGTCAGCTCGGAGACATTCTGGCCGAAGTATGACACGAAGAATGACAGAGGTAACTGCTATTATGGAGCAAACGAAATTTAAAGAGGATATGTTTCAAACGAACGAAGACGATAGTGATGATTGTGAACAGCATGACAGCTCGCCCTTGCTGAGTAGTGGTCTGGGCTTCCCCGAGACTCGCGGCCTTTTGCTCAAGGTCCAGGAGTTCGATTACCTGTACATAGTCAGTATACTTTGATAGGACTTTGAGGGTTCCGTTGTTGAATAGGCCAGACTGGATTGTGACATCCATACCATCTTGTGCGTGCGTTCCGCATCGGTGATTAACCCTCCAACTTCAACTTTACGCGTTCCGATATCTGGAAACTGATTGGAAACCCTCCTCCAAAGACCCAACTTCTCATCAATTCCTCTCAACGTTGCGTCTTGCTGGTCGAAAAAGCGCTTGAGTATGTTCAACTCGTCTAAAATGTCTGTAAGTTCGAGGGCCAACTCAAGTTCCTTGGCTCCTTCACCGGACAGTCCCTCAGGCACATGGTCTTTTCTTCGCTCCCAAAAGGCTTCAAGCAATGCGGTGTGACGAGCAGTCTGCAGTGTTTCGTAGTCAGCCTATCCATACCTTGGGTGTATCTATTTTTCGATGCCACAAACCTTGTTCGCTATGGCCCACCGGTATATTGCTAGCGGATCTCCAAATCCGCTCTGTACACCTTCAAAGATGGAGGTGACAGAGTGCTCGAGTATCTTGGCGGCCAGGTGGGCTGAAGCCCATACATTGTACCGTCTTTCTTGAAAGATAGGGAAAGACAAGTCTTCTATAGCAGAACACATGGCGTCCATAACAGAAGACATGACGTCTACGGCAGAAGACGTTTGATTGTTCTCACTCAATTTGGGAGGGTAAAAAGGACAACAGGTAATAAGCGTTTCTGAGGACTAGGTAAATGGGAGAACTTCGTGATGATCGCCTAGACAGAATGAGTTGCCACAGGAAGTACATACCAGGATCGAGAGCCCATATCCAAAGTTGATCTACCATGAGGAGAAGACTTGTTTTAGTTGCTTTCGGGTGTCCGTCTTCTGGGATTTGCTTTCCTGTCCACTTTGAAACAGTCTGTCCTGCGTCTCGAGCTTTAATGCTTTCTAGTCCTGAGTAGTAGGATTGGTCAAGCGTTCTTCGTTGATGTCTAGTGCGACTGTGTTTGTGTTGGGGCTTCATCAAGAAATCTTCATAGCCCTCCAAATTCAAATACGTAGTCTTATTACTTAGTGTCGGGCGGAATATCAAGTACAGGCACCGGAACCCACGAATATTTCCATGATTCTTTCGCCCTTCTGTGTGGAGGTATTCACAATTTCCGCCTCAAATGACGGATTCATGCTCCATGCATGCGTCGGTAGATCCTTCTCGAGGTCGGGTATTCTTGGTCGGAGTTTCCGATCCCATGATTCGCGTACTGACTTTGCGACATCATTGTTTGTTAAGATACGAATACACTTCTACGGCCTTTGTGTCAGCCAATTTCCAGAAGGTCTGTCAAATTCTCGGGGGACAACTTCGGCCGTTTCAATGTCATTGGCAGGTATGTGAATCCATCCGCGGTTCACAGCCAGCTTCCTCCATGTGTTGTCTTCATTTAGATCAAGGAGCTCACTTATCCCAAGCCTAGCGTCCTTTGCCGTCGCATCGTCGTTGGCCTTGTCC
The DNA here is from genome assembly GCA_014705525.1 of Colletotrichum sp. HC292. Classification (NCBI taxonomy): domain Eukaryota; kingdom Fungi; phylum Ascomycota; class Sordariomycetes; order Glomerellales; family Glomerellaceae; genus Colletotrichum; species Colletotrichum sp. HC292. The sequence continues at coordinate 2,510 of JABGMY010000288.1, forward strand.
AGTGGTGTGAACCGTGTCAAGTAGAAATGCCTAATTTATCGTCAGACTCAGGTGTAGGAAAGATAATAAACTGAAGAATAAGGCACGTTTCCTACGTTTTCTTCAACTGAGTGATTTCAATCGGTCTAGGGGGAATTTCATGTTGCTTGCTGACGTCGTCCAGTTCTATCGGATCGGTATCTATGACATCTGAGGTTGCGATAACAGTGTTGAGATCAAACGCCGAACAGGGTACAGTATAGAAATAAGAAAAGGGTGCCCTTGAGCGCGATTATATATCCGTCAATTCTCCAGGATTGTGCCCTAACAGCCTGCAGGGAGCTTCTCGTCTGGAACACATGCAGGTCTCCTCCACTAGCGCTATTAAGTGGATTAAACCTGCAGGGAACGGTGTCATGGCTCAGACCGTCTGCACAACGACAGAGGACATTGCAGCAGCTTAACGAGGCGTTTGAATCTATTGGTTCAATGTTTGTGTTGGTCCACGAAAACCGATATCGATGCACACGGCCTCCTGGAGACATCGTCCCGTATTGATGACCAATAGAACCCGGAATCATCTTTTGAACCGCCCTTGGATACGAACTCCGAATGCCTCGGACCCACCGAGCACTGCAATACCACTTACTGGGGTTAGTCTGCGCCTCGGTTACCGTACCAATGGGTTTGAAAACCGTAACAAGGATAGCCTCTTCCATAGTTAGCTAGGTACCCAGAAACGGTCTGCTTGATAGTCAACCTGTCTCAGAACTGTCGGATCTGTCTAGACCTCAACGCACATTACAGCACGCTTACCAAATCGTCAACCTCAGTACTACAATGCAGCTCAGTGTTGATAGGGCACTGCAATATGACTAGCCGCATTGACGAGAAGGACTCCGAAATTAGGTCCATCCATATTGTAGTATTGAAGTTGATGATGCGGCAAGAAGGCCTTAATATGACCGTCGAGGGCCGGAGAGATCTCAGCACTCTCGTTGGTCAGATTTTGCTGCATTGACGATACACACAACCTGAGACGCAATCATGAAAGTCCATTACCGTGATAGAAATAGAAAAAGCCTCTGTATTCTCCCAAAGACGTCCTTTGTTCTATCCACCCTTGCTGAGCCCCAAATCCTTCGCGCTCTGCTGGAAAAAAGGGTCGACTGTAGCCGGCTTGCCAGCCGGCACAATACTGTCAGCAACACACAGTTGTGGGCGGTTGTTCCACGTCACATCGACGACGCGTTTCCAGGCAGCCTCTGGCTGGGTCAACGTCTCGACTGTGTAAAACAACCGGCAATTCGCAGGCTCCCAGAGAAATTGCAGCGGTACCGTGGCGTTAGACATGGCGAAAGCATTTTTACCGTTTACGGCGCCGGCGGCTTTGGGGTTTGCGGCGCGCTTTATGGCGTATCCTTTAGCTAGCTCACCAAGATCGCCGTTTTGTAGCTCGGCCTTCTGGTTCTCAGGTGCTAACAGTAGAGCTGAAGTTGCGTCGATAGTGATGTCGTTGTATGAAAACAGCTGAGCACCTTCGACGCCTGCGATCGATTGCATTATCCCAGTCTGGGGACGACCGCCCATCACTGCAGTCTTCACGCCCATCTGAAGGATGAGGAGATACGAAAAGATTGTACATGTAGAAGCACATGTGCCGTCTGTGAGTAAGACGATGTTTTCCGGAGTGAATACACTAGCGGAGGGGTTGGTCCTTGGGCCAGTTCCAGTGAGATTGAAAAGAGGATCGGGTTGGTCCATCGGGATCTGCTGATAAGCAGAAAAGTTGTCTCCGTTTAAAACAACAGGACGTAGAACCTGCTCCAAAGATGTGAAGGCTAGGCGATCCGGTGTGAAAACGCCTTTCGGGAGGAGATTGCTGAGAATAGGACTTCCGCGTAGGTTGCCCAGGGCCTTATTCTCTTCGGGGGTCTTGGGTTTGAAGTCCGCAGGAATAGCAGCAGCGACCCGCGCGAGTGTATTAACGCTAGGCGGTAAGCGCAAGTTGTTTGCTTGGAATCGGCTTACGGTAGGAAAAAGCTACGGGAGAAGTCAGCAGTGCGCGCAAAGTAAAGCCGTGGCAATTTCATCTACTTGCCTGAGCAAATAAATCGAATCCAGCCAGAATGAAGCCGCCGCCGTTGGCAGTGACATCGATGACGAGCTTCTTCTTTCCAGCCTTTTGACTAGCGGCTAGAAATTTCTCAACAGTTTGTTGAAAGTCATTCAAGTATGCAAAACTGTCGACCGTCTCTGGCGGCGCAAACGAAGACACAGCTAGTACAGCTACGTCATCATATCCAGTACCGTTCAAAAAGTATCCTGCAGTCGCGTTGATGCCCTTGTCCCGGACTTCAGGGACCGGATAGCCGTCGATGGGCGCGACCGACGGTGACAGCACCATTGGGCTCTTGGCTCTTGATTGCGTCCTTATGTTCGATGCCTCGGACAGTACGTTCGTGGAGACCATAACAGGATTGCAGAATTTGTTGTAGTAGTCTTCGCCGTTCTTTACGTCGCTGAAGTTGGTACCTGGACGAATAACAGCAACACTTTCTTCAGAGCGCTCCTCGCCATTTTCATACGTCAGAGTTAGCGAGGGACCTTGAAAGATGGGCGAGGCAGCTAAGATCATAGAGTTCTGCTTTGTTGCGTATGAATTAAACTGGGCATTCCACTGTGAATCGGGATCTTGAAAACCACTGTACTTGAGGTTGAGGTCTGCAATAACGACGCTGGCATCTTTCCCATTGATCTTGGTGATGGCTGGTGCGGATGCGTTCTGACGAAGTTGCTCTAGGGCTTGTTAGTGAAAGCAGAGTTCGCCAGAGAGTCGTGACGTACTAAGATGGAACAACTTGGGAACCCCAACCCCGTCGCGAGATATTGAGACCACATCAGTGACGAGACCGTTCCGAAAACTGAAAGTTTTGAACATATCGCCCCGAAAGACAAAGTGACCATCGTGAGCCGCCGAGACCAGGTTAAGAATGTCCAGTTGAAAGTCATATTCGCTCTGGTACTTGTTGTTGGCTACTTTATCTCCAATTGATTGGAAGCCGCCTTCAATGTCGACTGGTGTAAGCTTGTACGAGGCCGGGGGGTTTTTGAGCCATGGAATTGTGCTTTGAAGTTGCACATACGTCTTCAAGCTTTTGAGCAGCTCTTTGGCAGGATCAGGCTTATTTGGAACAGATTGCAAACAGTCGAATGCGAGCTGTGCTGGCACTCTTGGAAGGGCTGTTCATGAACATTAGCAATGATCTCAGCAAAATTCCAGACGCAAGCCCGGGCGTTTGTCTACGTGTAGCGATCCTGAAGGAATAGAGAAAGGAGGGTCTGGAAATTGGCGTACCTTTCGGCTTGTCCTGTAGAAACTTATTCACCGCCGGCTGCACCATTCCACATGCGCCCTCGGCGGCATCGCTGGACACGAACGCCTTCCCCGAGTCTTCGATCGCGATAAAATCATCATTCAAGAAGCTGGTTGGGCGTCGGGGTAGGAGGCCCGCAATCGCCAGAACGGCGTAAACAAGTGCCCACCACATAGTGGTCCTCATGTTGTAAGCGCGTATATCGAGTCGCACGTTGCCACAGGTATTATACGTTGCACAAGTTGTGTGAGATTTCAAGTTGGGAGGAACCGTGTCGTAGTCATGATAAAGGCCATCGGGATGGGTAATCTTTACGAGAATGCGTGATGCTGGATACTTCGGGCCACGACTCGAACTGGCAAAGTTTCCCGAGAGCGCCGCCGAGAACACCCTAGAGTAAGGTAGTGTTTAACTTGGCGTGCCCATCTTGAAACGCTGCTGTTGAAACTAAAGTATGGAATTCCACCAGCTTAAACTCGCTTCATCCCATCTTCTCCGCCAATCTCCAAGCCAGGGTGTCCTGATCGCGCAAGGGAAGTTTAATCGCATCAAAATTAAGGTAGACCGTACTCAAATACTCATCGGACCACAGAGAACACAAACATGACAGATAATCAAGCGGCGCACAGTCAAGTGGAAGAGGACCCGGCACTCCCAGTCCATAAGAGCTAGGTAACAACATGAATATGTATCAAATAGTCCACAAAGAAATACTTACGAAGCCACTGAGAAATCGAGTTAATGACGAGTCGACGCAGCAATGCGCTAAGTTGCGGCTCAACGCAACTTTATCTTCCTCCCTGAAACCGCTCTGCCGCGTACTCCGCTTCACCCACCAGCCGCCCAATCGGGCCATGGAATACTCTAAAGCGTGAGCTAGCAGGAAACACGGAAGCCATAACATCACCTCGCATCTTTTGTGTATCTAAGGCCTTGGTGTGGGATTCAAGGCGGGTCGGGTCGTCAGCACCGTTAGGACTGGTCATCGGCAAGTTGCAACTATTCATACAACCAATCCGCAGGGGCAGCTGAGTAAGCGGAGTCACTTCAATGACGGCCTGGAATGTTTTATGATACAGGGAATCATTAGCCTACTTGAGCCTAACGTAGCGATAGAAGAAGCACGGGAAAATGGAATCTGCATTCTTAATAAACGTTGAATCGAATTTCCCCAGTTCACCAGACCAGTGTTCATTTCGCTGAAGTACGAGGTCTGACTGATTTCCTGGCTGTTTTTCATTGTTCTTGGTCTTATCCGCCTCTTCCCCCTTGGAAGGTATCTTTGTTGTTAATGCTATGCCCTTCACCTTCGTAGGAGCTGCCTTGTCCTTCTTCTTTTTCTTAGTTTCTCCAACCGCTGGCTTTTCTGAAATGGTAGGCAGATTGATGTTTGAAGGAGCTTGAGAGTTGGCTTTCCCCTTACAGTCGGTATTCTCCTTTTCGACTTTCTTGTCTTGCGACTTCTTCGGCTTCGCTTTTGCGACCAGGTTTTCTCCACCATTCAATTTCTTCTTTTTATTCTTCTTCTTTTGGGACTCAGCTCCGGGCTCATTGGGACTTTTGGCGTTGGATCCTTGCATTGACGATTCGGCTCTTACATCGGTTGCTGCCGCTGCTTTGCCCTTGGATGATTTCTTAGAAGTCGGCCGAACCTCTCCATTTTCGTGATCACTAGATAAATTTACCGGAGGCATAATCAGTTTCGGCGGTGATAATTGAGTCTTTGAAGTCCTCTGGGATGATACAGCTTGCTTGGCTGTACCCTTGATCTTGAGTACTTTCGCAGGATTGACCAGCTTTGCTGCTTCTCCCATGTCGGAGGTTCTGCGTGGATCGACTTCTACTGCCTTTGGGGAAACTGAAGCCTCAAGCCTATTTTTGATGGCCTCCAAAGCTTCGAACTTTTCGCTCAAGCCCTTGATAAAAATGCTGTTGGTAAAAGGAATTGCCAATTTGAGATCACAACACTCTTCCGTTTCGATTTCGGTAAAACACATGGAGATCGAAGGAATTCCAATCGTGCCCTGAACCACTAGAAGGGAGGAAATTACCAGAATGACCAGAGATAATTGCGAAGACACCCGCACAAACTAAGAACCCGCAAAGAAATATTTCGACAGAGCGAGGCCTAGGATCTTCGTTGCCGAGGAAATCATAAGCTGCCGAGGTGATAACCCACTTTGGTAAAGCTGCCCAATGGTCAGAAAGTCTCTCAGACGGGAGGCTATTGGGTATGTGAACTCGTACGTATGTTCCCATCAATGCTCCTCCATTTATGCTTGGGGCATTTTAACCCCCCGAAAACATTCTTCCAAAGGTCCTGATGATCCTTTGGAAAGATTTCATACGGTGGGAACGTCTTAGCCTGCTCAATTGTTGGATGTACTGCCAGAATTCGATCAACAGGTCGATTTCCAAGATTACCCTTGAGAACAGGCTCTTCAATTTCCTGGTAGGTTGTTCGGCCGTGAGGATTATAGCGAGTTGGCGGGGGCTGCGTCAATACGGTAGTAACATCTCCTTGAGATGTACGCCAGGAGAAGATGAGTGAGGCGCCCCTGATATACCTGCCCCATTCTTTAGTTGACTTTTGACTTTGGAGACAAGCAGGATTTTCAGGATTCATCAAAGGTCCCATGGCGATTCTTAGAGTCTGCATTCCGCGTTCTCGTGCGTACGAACCAACGAGCGCGTACTTGTTACCCAATCCTGTCCAAAGAACTTGCTTGTCAGGCATCCAGACCGGCCCGTGAAACTGATCAAGTATGCCACAGGCCTCTTGAAGAGTGAGATACTGAGGCCAGACTGTACAAATGAGAGATTGAAGGTCCAAGGTCTCGCGATCTGGCCAATTTCTTGGCCAGTACAACATAGCTGTCGAGAAGAATGATTCCATAATCGGCGGGGATGATCTCGCGTGTGGATTAGGCGGGTAGGTACGGGAGTTGGAACGTGAACAGCAGCTCAAGGAGTGAGGAAGGGCGTCGGATAGGGTACTATGTCACATGCCGGGCTGTACTTCCACTACAGCTCCATTGATAAGGAGACTCGAACCCAAAAAGCAATAGCTCAGCAGACTTTGGCTTTCCTTGTGATATTAGCTGGAATCTACGGGAGAATCCGGATGAAGCATGGTGCGGGGTAATATGAAAGAACCGGTAGATCAGTCTCCCATAACCCGCGAATGAGGCTGTTAATACTCCTCAAATAGCGTCAATCATTTGCGCCTCAACGGCGGCTTGAGTATTGACTACAAATCACTCCGCGAACTCCTGTTCAAGTATTGACTGGAAAAGTAGTTGGGTGTACACGCAATCATTTATCCTTTCCCTCAGGGTTCTCTGCGACCTTGGGAGGTGAGGCCAAATGGCAGGATATCTGTCCTCGATGTGTAATTACTCCGTATCTTGACGAGGCCGACCAAATAAGGAATGGAACCAGCGGCATAGGCGCCCGTTGGTGCACGTCAGCAATTAATTACACAGCTGATAAATTGATCTACCACAAACACAGTCAAGCTGGTTGGATCTTCATGAGTGTTGGCGGCGGGATGGCGGGCGGGGCACTCTTCGGGGGCCACAACCCGTTCAGCCGATGATTCTTGAGCAGCTGCAGCCAACGGCATCAAAACAGCCCCCGCGTCGAAAATAATTACCTGCATCTACTACGGCGTGAGATTCCTTGGCCGTTGGCCTCTATTCGGGACCACCTCTGTACAGGGATGTCTGCGCACAGATTACTCACATACCCCACGCTGAAAAGAACTGGCGAAGGTGTTCCGAATTGTCAAATCGCTTTCCAACACGAGCACATGTTCAAAGCAAAAGTTGGAAGAAATGATATTTGTCGGCCAGCTGAAGAGAAAGATCATGAGAACCATGAATTACCTGGAGAATGCCATAGGTAGGTCTGAAACACCGCTCAATTAATGCTACTTTCTGTACGAGTGTATTTGCTGAAGCAAATTCAGTACCTCAAACTCAACACCAAACCCCCGATTCGATGGACAAGCTCAGCCCCACAAACTTAAGGGTATCGATGAGCAGCTCTTTGAATAGCCTGCGCATCTCAGATCTCAAGAATATCGGGGACAAGACAGCGCATCGCCATGGTTACCCGTCTGAAAGCAGAGGTATCGCCGCCCGGTCCGTCCAATCTGAAATCGTCTCAACTGCCGCGATATGTACTTGTCACTCAGAGAGCAAGTATCACGTTCTGTGGCCAGCAACGGATGGCCTTGACAAGCACCTGAACGAGCGGACATACGACAAGCTCGTCTCCATCTGTGGTGGCTCCTCGCGTGTTGATGTTTTCGACTCCAAGGACCTTGGTGTCATAAACTGGCGCGTAAGACTTACTCAGGAAGAGGCTGAAAAAGTCTCTAGGTGGCCAGAGGTATGGAATACTGCTTGAAGTCAAGATGCTACGAGCTAATTTTCACCAGATCCTTTCGCCCGTTGGGGCTCCACAGGAATGTCCTGCGCGCAATGAAGGTACGTGCATCTGCTCAATGCAAGATTCCAAGCATAATTGTAACATTGATGCAAGGCTCCTGTAAGCCCATTTGGAAACAGTACATCGCGTGGGGAACAGAGGAGTGCTGGGATGATAATGATGTGGCCATGCGGGGGGCCAGAAAGCTCCTCGACGTTGTGGGTCACTGCTCGCGTATGGAGGCTACACATTGCCGTGAAATTGCAGGGCATCCATCAGGAGTTTTGTACTGGCGGATAAGTGTTCTGGATGAGCAGATTGATGCAGTGGAAAGCATCCCGGAAGTACGTGCTCTCGCCCTCCTGTGTGTGGTTCAAAACACGTGTAATATCTAACTATGGCCAGATTCGTGAAGTAGAGCTTGCCGACTTAAGTTTCGATCCTCACGGTGTTGGAATACCTATACCTAGCAGGGGAAAAAGGGAAATAGAGCCATCAAAGCCTAAATGGATTCCAAGGGATGTGGATTTGTTCGGTGGGAGGATGGCTGGCTGCTCTATAGCTAGCTAGCATGGTAGGATAAGGGAATCCAGACGCATCCACTGCATGCGCTTTTTACGTCTCGATTAAAGTGACATGTAGTTCGATGAGTATCGTAAGAGCAGTCGAGTAATGTGTTGGGGGCATTAAACGTACGGTTCAGGAATGACGTTGATGATGCGCAAGCTGTTATTAGGGAAAACATCTTAGCCACATAGATAATTCTGATCTGCCAGCTTGATCTTCTGTCGCTGTCCAGGTTCCAATTAAATAAACGACACGCCTGATAAAAGTCTGAAGTGGAAAGGGTCGAAAGTAGTGGAAGCGTAATCACAGCATTGCCAGTACTGCGGCAAGATGAATGAGAACCAATTCGAACCCAGGGAGGTTAGAGATCCTCGGAGCAGGGACACGTTGGGGCCGGCGCAGTTGGGGGCTGTTGGACCTCCCTCTGGTCGGCTGCATTCGTCGAGCAGACCAAGGTGGTCGGGTGTTGGTAAGTCGTTCGAGATTCTTGCTCTGTATGTCACAAACAATCTCGGAAGCATTCCCTTTCCCGAGGCTGTGGAAGTGGGGGCTAACAGAAATACCACGCAGAAAGCAGCGATCAATGAGGAGAATGCCCCGAAAGTTGACTGGCGGTGGAACGATTGTTGGCGCTCAGGAGCCGACATTCACAAACCGACATGGGGGGAACCTGCATTGCATGGTCTTGGCCGCTCATGTTGGTGCGGAGAAGAGGTGTTGGGGGCTGAAATACGGCGGGGCTATTGGAGGGTCAAAGGGGCCAGCGGCTACAAACAACGACATGTTTGTTCCCCGCGATATCAATAACCCTTGGAAACGTACCACTTCTTAGTTCTCGTGACCTCACTGTCTTCGCTAAGTACGTTGCAATCGGAAGGGCCTGTTTCCACGTCTGGAGGCGGCAGATCATTCTCCTGCGGCGAGAGCAGCCTTCTGCCCAGACTTTCTCGTAGTTGAGCGTGCGTCTTCAGCTCTTGTCTCGTCTACAACACAGACAGTATCACGCCACTTTCTTGCCGGTTCCACACCACCAGGTATTCTTACAACGTTAATTGAGATACGCCAGCAAAGCTCTCAGCAATGAATCTTATCGCAAACCTGAAGAGGAGGATCAGAGACTGTGTTCGGTATTTGAGAAAGACTGTGGGTAAGTGTCGAACAGTACCGTATTCATCATCAAACATTACTGAACCATGATACAGTCACAGCGAAAGGGAAAAGTGGTGATTCCATTCCTACCAGCACGTGCATCATCACGACGTCCGCATCGTCGGGGAGCATCTACAGGGACAAGATTCGACAAACAAACACCCGTCAAAGTCTGCCGGAGTCCACATCCCCTCTACAGTCTGCAGACTCCAGAAGTTCATCTCCGCTTTCCCAGGTTGAGCCTTATATTGCAAAGAGATGCACCTGCGATGATAGAACGTGGCACAGTATTGGGCCAGCAGGCGACGGTAGGGACGTCGAAATGAACGAACGGACATACGAAAAGTTCCTCTCAAGAACTGGAGATGCATCAGAAGTACGTGAATTAAGTGGCGTGGGACTATTGTTTTGGAAGGTATATCTTACGCAGGAAGAGTGCCGCGAAGCCGTCACCGGGCCAGAGGTATGGTTGAAGAACTCGTGTTGAAGAAACCTAAGATATAGATACTAACTTTCTCAAAGATTGGAGGTTGCTCTGGACGTGATCCATGCCAGGTACATCACCGCCCTCGAAGTATGGTACTCCTGGAATCCTTCTCAGGACATATTGATGTCTGACACATGGAATCCAGTCCCGGAGCCTAAAGACCCTACAAGAAAACAGTACATCGTTTGGGGCACAGACGAGTGCTGGAAAAACTATGAAACGGCCAGTCGTGGCTTCGAAAGCCTACTCGCAATCGTCGGTTCCAGCTCTCTCATTGAGGCCTCGTACCGCACCAAACCTCCGTCTGGGGTTACCTTTTGGCGCGTTGAGCTTCGTGAAGATGAGATTCCAAACGTACAGGACTTACTAGAGGTACGAATCCTAGCTCTGTTTGGCGAGGATTATGTTGAATTCATAACGAATAGGTCCGTTTGGTCGAACGCCCAAACTGGTTTTCCACATACCCTGGCGACGAAATTGGCATCCCTCTGCCGCGGAGACTAAGGCGACCAATGAGGACTTAGATTGTGGGAACAGAAGCGGAAGGATGTGAGGCAACTATTGCACATTACTTGCTATGCTAGAGGAGCACATGTACCGTAAAATTGATGACCAAATCCAATCAGAGTTCAACTGAATGCTCTGCCAGCCTGTTCATGCTTTCAGGCCTAATCCGGATCTGTACCTATGATTTCTATCGCAGTGCAATCAGTAAGTCAAAGCACCCACTTTTCGACCACCCCTGCATTTCGACCACCCCAAAAATACCGCCCAGCCACCCCATTAACTACTGTACCAAT
>JABGMY010000289.1:0-23840 GCA_014705525.1 Colletotrichum sp. HC292
GTCCTCGACACCACCTACCTCACCTCTCTTCTCTCATTACCTTACCTCGCCTTCCCACTTACCTACCACCACCCAACACCACCCAACACCACCACCACCACCACTACTCCTGCCCTACTCATCGTGTAACGTACAACTTCAGCCCGCCGTCGATCGCCTGCCTCGACCGCCCACCGGCCAAATAAAACCCATCCCTTCGTCTCCTCCACCCGACTGGTGCAACACCATCGCGCGACTCCCTTCCACTCGGTGGATCGAATCCCCCTACAAACTGCCCATGCAAATATCATTGCCCACGGCTTAGCATCAATACTTTCCCCAGCACTTCTCGGATGCGCCTCGCATCATCACACTGCGATGGCACTCCAATATACCGCAGAGTTCCTTGTTCATCTGCGCGAATCACCACTATGCGTCAAGCCGCCTAACCTGCCACCCGCAGAGGATTGGATGGGGTATGCTTCCGCCAAACCAATCCCTCATCACCACGCCGCCTTCTCTAACCTGCTCAACAGACCGCCTCCCGACAACACTCGCACCCAGAACAACAACACAAAGACCACCGACAACCGAAGAAGCCACGACAACCCCCTCCTCGACCAGACGAATCGCCGCCCGGCCGCTGACCGACACGCCCCGCGAAACAGCGCAAGTACGTCACCTGCCATTCCCATGACCTGCTCTTCTACGAGCGCTTTAACTGCAGCTGCTGACCCATCGTTCAATCGCAGACCCAGACGAGATCATCCTTGGTCCCCCGCGAACCGCCTTTGCCTCGGCGACCCTGCGCAACAATGGCGGCAAGCCCTTTGAGACCGACAAAGACCTCAAGAACGCCGAATCCCCAGGCCGCTTCAATTTCCGCAACCGTAACGGTGATACCCCCGAGACTGAGCGATTCCGCGACTCGAGAAACAGCAACTTCCGCCGTCGTGGCGACAATGACCAGGACAATGAGGGATGGAGCACGGTGAAGCCCCGCAAGAGCTTCGGACATGAGGGCGCTGAGCGCTTCCATGGTCGCATGGGTGCCGGTGGTGGCGATAGGCTCCCCAACGACAGGCGAACCCGTGACCGCGATGGTGAAGGCAACAGGGAGCGGCCCCAGCGTGGCCTCGACCACCATGAAAAGGACAAGGACCACGACGAGGCTGAACCACGACCCCGAAATGGCCTTAGCAGGGGCAAGTCGGAGCCCTGGTTCAAGAATGAAACCCCCCCTGCCACTGAAAAGCCTCCAATGACGGCTCGCGAGCGCATCGACCGCGCCAAGAGCTGGAGAGATCGGGACAGGGATTCTGCGCCGCCTGAGGAGAAGCCCAGCGGCCGTAACTACGAGCGTCGTTGGGATCGTGGTGATCACCGGGCCGAGCGCGAGCCTGAATGGTTTGACGAGCCGGCTGGAGAGAAGGCTGGAGGCCACACCGAAGAGGACTTCAAGAAGTTCATGGAGAGCATGAAGGCAAGCCGTAAAGCTCCTCCGGCCGAGGACAAGGCACCAGCTCTCGTTGAAGCTGCAATCAAGGCTGAGCAACCAGCTATCGCATCAGCCCCTGCCGTCGAAATTGGCCCCGATCAATTCTTCCTCAAGTTCGCTTCGACCGCTGGACTTGACGTTGCTGGCTCCCCGAGTGAGCCCAAGAAGGAAGCTCCTGCCGCCAAGCCCAAGACTGGAGGTGGTAAATCTTCTCGCTTCACGTCCTTCTTCAACGCTCCCCAGGAAGACCCCAACCGCAAGCTTCACACGGAGCCATCAACCCCGATGGCCGGCCTGCCCATTGGCGTCCCCAGCATGCCTGGTCAAGCCCACGATGGCGAGAAGGAAGCTTTCCAGGCACTGCTCATGAAGCTGCAGCGTTCCAACATCCAGTCCACACCTCCTGCCGCGCAGCCTTTCCAGGAGCCTCCCTCGCTTTCCCGCGAGCAGACTTATTCCAGCGCTGTCGCGTCTCCTGAGCCCTTCCAGCAATATGGTGGAGAACGTCCTCCGAACGCTCGTCCTCCTATGCCCCAAGGCTCCATGTCCATGTCGGATATCCTTGCTCCTCGCCCCATGATGCCCGGCCAGCAGCCTGCTGCGCGCCAGGACCAATTGCTGCAAGAACTTGTCGGACAGCGTCACCAGGCCTCTAGCTCGGGATCTGGTAGAATGGAGCCGAACCAAGGCCGCAACCTCAGTAACACTGAGTTCTTGATGAACCTGATGAGAGCTCAGCCCGAGCCTCCTCGCACCGAGCAGCAGCTTCTCATGCGCATGCCGCAACCTCAGCGTGCTGCCCAGATTCCCCACGCTCAAGAGCGTGAGCCTGATTTCATTCAGGGTGGCCGTGGCTCTCAACGCCAGATGCGTGGCCAAGCTCCCCCCGGCTTCATGGATGATGGTTTCCATCACCCCGAGCCCGAGGCCCGCATGCAGCCCACGCAAATTCTCCAGCGCCCTCCCCCGCCTCCCGGCCTTGACCAGATGAACCCCAACTGGATGCAAGGTGGCGGACCTGGACCTATTCCCCCTCCCCAACAGCGATCCATGATTCCTCCTCCCGGCCTTGCTGGTGGCCCGGGTCGCAACCACCCCATGGGCGGCATGTTCCCGCCCAACTTCCCTCCTGGAGCCTTCCCACCCGACGGAATGGGAGGTCCTCCTTCTCGCAACATGCCGCCTCCTCCGGGCTTTTTTGGCGGCCCTCCTCCCGGATTCATTCCACCCCCCGGCATGCCTGGCTTCCCTGGACCCCCGGGACCTGAGGCCCATGGCTTCCCCTTCGACGGACGTATGCCTCCTCCGGGCGCCGCGCAGGCGTTCCGCAGGCAGTAAACCAACCTGAAACCAACCTCGGCTTCAACGTAAAGCCGCACTGTCGCAGCACATCAATTGCTGCATCTACCTTGTCTGAGTCTACAACAAACATCCAGATGTGTTTCCTGAGAGGAACAGATTTGTATCAACACTACAAAAAAAGTCGGTACGAGCGACCTCTTGCTCGTCAAATTGCTCAGCTACCAGCAAACCTCATCTCTAATCCTCCGTAATCATTGCCTCCCTAGAAGGACTGGGGTGGCCGATCTCTTTTGAGCCCATTGGTCTCGTGTTCAAGAAGCACCATGTCTTGCACGGCAAGCACGCTTCATAGTCGCGAAACACGCAATATCAGCGCGGGGCAACAGCCTAGCCCCGCTCATGACTTTGATGGTACTTTCGGCTGGAAAGTAACTGAGAACAAAAACCGGATTGATGGATTTCCGGGGGAGGATGGGATAGGAGGCGTTGGATTCTCTACCACGGTAGATATGAATGAAATGAAATGGATGTCTTGTTCCCTCGCTTCCATAACATGGTCCTGTTCTGATTGCCTGCGATGTGTGTGACTGACGCTTGATGATCTTTGTTTCCCTTGAGCATGCTATTCAATGAAGAAGCTGCCTCTCTTGGAAGCTTTCTTTGCTAGCTCAGCTTTCAGTAGGAAGACTCAAGACAGCAGAAGACTAGTCTATCAGTTCCACTCCCCAAGGCCAAAACATAAGTGGTTATACTTGTTGTTCAGGTACTACAAAAACAGCACTTCCGAGGATGGTGTATGTGAGGTTTTCATACCTCTTTTGTTTACAGAGTATCTTTTCTAGACTGCACGCACATTCTGCTTCTGATGATGCTAGTGAGTTATTCGAACAAACAGAGGAGTCACAGCTGAGAAAAGGGACATGAGGAAGTGGAAATAAAGGTGTCGAAATGTATTGTAAAATTGTGTTTACTCCTTCACATGAACGCGCGGGTAGTCTCAACACCACAGAAACGCCACGCTACCAAGGACGGGGAGGACTGCGTGCCTTTTTGCTTTTGCATCCTGAATTTGCTTGCTTCTCTTTTAGCTCTTGTCCTTGTGGCTCTTCTTCATCCCCAAAAAGTTGCGCTTCTTCTTCTCCTTCTCACCCTTATGGGGCTTTCCTCCGTCCGTCGGCGCTGGCGAGGCTGCCCCGTTCGATACCGGCGAAGGCTGGTTGAGGCTCATTTGGCTCATCTGAGCCGTCGGCGGCGCGACCGGGCGCCCGGGCAAACCACCTGCCGGGGGTGGCCTCCGACCGCCAGCGGGCAGGCCTTGCTGTGGTGGTGGCGCCATGCCGGGCCCAGGGCGGTTAGCCATGGGATTCGGCGGCGGAGCTGGCCGCTCGTAAACCCACGCAGGAGCACGGGGTGTCGGCCGCTCCATGGGAATGTCAAGTGCGCGCTTGTCCTTGGTGAGATCACCTACTTGGCGGATGAAGAGCTGAGGGGTGAGCATGTGGCTTGTCGCCAGGAAGATGTCCTTGCTCTGGCGGGCAGAGACCTCGTAACATGCACGGCTCTCACTGAACGTCGCACCGCCAGCCATGAAGACCAGGAAGCGCTGTCTGTTTTCCGGTGGCCGGCGTCCGGATGATGCCCAGTTTGGCCTACCTGCACGAAGCGACCCCTGCTGCGAAGCCAAAAGGTCCTCATTAGGGTCCAATGGCGGTTTCACGTAGGGGAAGGTCGTCTGATCCAGTGTGCCGCGGCAGAGCTCTTCCAGCATTGTCTGCATCGCGGTTTCGAAGCGGGAGAGCGAATATTCTTCGCTGACCTCTGCAGACTTGGTGTTCTTCGGGAATAGAGGCGGCGGGGGAGGTCGGGTATCTTTCAAAGCATGGACGGGACGTCCTCCCAACATTTCGAGGTTGACCACCACTTCGCCGTCTCTTTGTGGCAGACCACAGTGTGCCAGAAGTCGGTTGATGTCTTCCTGAATGACACCATCACGGTACATGACGTAGAGCATGATGAGTCGCAACCGGTCACTGGGCGAAACGGCATCGTCATCCAAGAGTCGCACAACCTGATCCAAGATGTTCTTGGGCTTTTTAAAATCCTCGTCCAAGCCCGTCGCAAGACTTTGTTCAACAGAGGCGATATCCGGCAACTTGTGGTGCTGGAAAATGTTCATGGCCTCTTGCGCCATGTTCAGATGAAGCGAGTAAGCCTCCTTCATTTCCTGGAATTGCGGCAGGCCAGCCAACATGTCTCTGATGGCGTTCAAACTCGTCGTGTCCTGTTCGTCGTTGACAAAGTGAGGGTTGGCCTCCAAAAACTTTCTGAAGTCGCCCATGAGCTTGTCGATGGTGTCCTTCATGTGTCGGTGTCGGTTGTCCACCCATACAGTGTCTTTATCGGACAGCTCCATGTCCTTCTCCTCCACTTCTGCCGTTCCCTCGTTGGTGACCATGTGGTATGTCACCTTGTCGCCGTCTTTAATATCCAAAAGGTCGTGGGCCATTGCCTGGTAGGTGAACTCGTGTACCAGAGGGGCCATCAAATCCATCGATCTGTCCGTAATGATAAGGGTACCCGTCGGTCTCGATGTTTGCGGGGGGAAGTTCTGGTTCCATTGCGCATACTCGTCCAACTCCTCTTGGACGAAACGAGCCAGATGAGCGCAGAGCACGGCGGCCTCGTGAAGGGGGTTCTTCGGTTTGTAATAACGAACTTTTGGGTATTCGCCTAGAGTGACGCAGACGCCGGTAATCTGGTTGGGCTCGTGAGCCAAGTGCACAACTTCTGGTGTCCCAATCAACCTACCTTTTGCGCGAGAATCTTCATGTGACGTGCAACCAGGTTGTTGCACCCGGGGTGAAATAGGATCGGGAAGCTCCAAGGGTCCCTAAAGGTAACAAGGTGCGACTCGCGGGGGAAGAAGTCGATGGATAGGGTTTCGAAACCGGCGATGCTCTGTTTGGCGCCCGGGCAATTGTCAATCAGGTGGCGGACTCGGGGCTCAAGAACACCGATCCAGACTAGGAAAGACTTCTTGTATCTTCGTCGCTCGATATCGTTGACGAGGATCTCGGCGATGTTTTCCTTGGGGGATAGGATGTAGATGGCGTCCATCTCGGGGTTCATGTCCCTCTTTTGTTCGATGCGCTCAATGTCTGGGGGCAGAGGTCAGGCAGGGCTCGTCGCAAAGAGACAGGGTGGGCGGATCATGGAGCATACTGGCGATATTGTGGTTGAGAATGTCATCTTCTTTGACGACATTGTCAATGACTCTCTTGGAATCTTCGTCGAGTATTAGGACTTTCCACTGCAGGCGTCGTTAGCTTCGGGTGGCTTGTTGGGGATGGATCTAGAGGAGGGGTAGCTCACGTCGCCTCGAGTGATGTTCTTGATGGTGTCAATGACGACTGTTTGGAGGAATTAGTTCCTAAACAGAGTAGCGGCAGCGGCGCGCAGGGGAGATCAACCCGATCAATGGAAGATGCGTACCATCGTGGAGCTCTTGAAGCGTTGAGGCACCCATCGTGGCGACTTGCCGCGTAGGCAGCGGCTCGAGGCAGGATGCTGAGCGGGTGGGCGAGGTTGGTCGCGGTCGCTACAAGCGGATCGTCGTGGGCTCGCACGCGGTGCAGAGCGACGAAGTGGTTGCAGTACGCAGGTCGGCAGGCTGGCGTAGAGCAGGTTGACGGGTTGACAGACGGACGAGGCTGGAATGCGCGGTGCTGCGCTGGGTTGCTGCGTGGGATTCGGTGGTGGCAGGAGGATGGACGTCCGGGCGAGGAGGGGAGTCTCTGTCCGACTGGCAGGAGTTGTGATCGTCAGTGTCTGTGTCGCTGGCGTGGACTGTCTGTTTCTGTTGCGTTGCGGTGTCGAGCCAGCAAAGCAGACGTTTCTTTGGTCTGGCGGGGTTTCAAGATGGAGGGAGAACCGGTCACAGCGGTGGGACCCTCAATGCTCCGGACCAGCAGCAACGACGAGGCAGGGTTAGGTCCGGTAAGGTGCTATGCCGTCGGGGCGATTCCTGCACGTTCTGCAAAAAGGTAGGGGAGTGTGGTCTAAAGTACCTTCTCAGATAGTGGTGGTGGGTGAGGTGAGTAAGGTAAAGTAAGGTGCTAAGCATGCACCTGCGGCAGGATACCGCTCGAGGCCAGGTAAGGAAGGTCAGGTCAAGCAAGGTCAGGTAGCAAAGATGAGCACAGAGCAAGGAAGGTGTCCCGGTGAGGATAAGGTGGGAGGGTGACCTGATTGCAGCAGCCGCGCTACCGCTACTTGCCCACGCGCTTCAAATTGAGTGTGCAGCCGCCGGATTGGCGGGGCCACCGAACAGACCCCTCGCTAAAGTGGTCCGTATGCAATTCGATTTAGCGGCTTTCCCCCACCTTCGGCCCCCAAAACCAGAACGAATGAGGTCACCGCCTTTGCATTTCTCACAATCACTCCTTTTGAAGAATTAAGAAGTACAGTGATTAGTCCCAATCCCGCCTCGGCCTCGGGAGATATTCTTGTCTTCGCATGGATGATGGTTGTTCACGCCCGACAGTCCCCTGTATGTTTCACGACGGTCCGCTACCGATGTTCTCTCGATCGTTCTCCTTATGCTTGATTGCTATTGTATGAATGAAACTTGCAGACGTCCGCCTCCCCTGGCCTACTACCTACTCTCTGCTGCATCTCCTCACGCCCTTACTCTACGCTTAGTCCCCCACAATTGCCGGTCCGCCCACCGCGCCGATCGGCACGGCACGGACACCGGAGCACGGGCCTAGCTCCGGAATATTGTACGTCGTTGGCTTCCCTCTCAGTTAAACTGTCGAAATTGTAGATCTCGTAGTGAACAAGACTTTTGCTAGCAGGGCAGTGTCAATTGGCTATCCGAGCAGTTTCTACCACACGCGTATAGCCCGTATATTCTGCCAAGACCCCCTATTTTTCCTATACTAAAGAGACTACATTTCCTTCGTACTCTCTGTCGTCGCTTTTATCGTTATCGCGTCTACCGTCGTCGTCTTTCGTCGGATCGAAGTATCTGGTTCTCGACGGTTCCGATGAGATGGAAACCCCGAGAGAACTCAAGACCATTCTAGTGCCCTTCATCAATGCTAGCGTTCTAATCACCAGCAGAGACACGCCGGAGATACGTTCCACGCTGAACCAAGCCACGGCGATGGAGGTACAAGCTGATGCTAACGACATGAGGGCCTATGTGGCCTCTCGATTTGAGGACTGCGATTTGGATGATCTGGTTGAGAGACCCCCCGAGCTGGAGAAAGAGATTCTTGAAAAGTCTCAAGGAATGTGAGTCAAGGCACTACTTGTTCTACTAGAGATCTCTAATAATCCTCAGCTTCCTGCTTGTACGGCTTCTGCCCGTTTACTATTACAAGCTGAAGCGTCCGCAAGGGCGGCGACCTCGAGATTCACTAACATGGGCGGACGTGAGAGTTATATGCCGGATATTTTGCTCGTTGATGCGGCTTGAAATGGAACTCCCCTTCAACTCGCATCGACATGAGGCAGCTGACGAATACTGCAGTGAAAAGAAGCGACAGACAGAGCAAAAGCAGAGAGACTGGTGCTCATGGCCTTTGAATTCATGTAACAACGTCAGAAAGTCTCGCGGTGGCACGTTGAGCTAGGTTACGGCTGCTAATTGACCACCATTTGTCTGTTATGCTTTGTGTAGGCCGAATGGCCGATCTAAGATAGGGGAGCGTGGCGGAATGGACTTTATCTCTTCAAGTTCATGTCGTGTTTGGTATTAGTGATTCGAGGACCGGCTGGTCAGTTAAACGATTCATCCTCTTTTGTGCATAGGCGATAGTCGGCGTGTTGGAGGCTCTCAAGCAAACAGCCTATATATACAAATCTTTTACACATATCAGAAGCTCACGAGATCGAATGTGAAGTGGCGCATCAATCATCTGCCTGCGCTGAAATTTGCCTATTGGGTATCATTCATCGACCGGTTCCAAGATATCGATCCATATCCTCGCTGCCATAAAACATCTGCCTCAACTTCCCGGCTTTCTTCTTGTCTTCGTCAGCCTTCTTCCGACACTGCTTCGCGTCCAGCGTCTGAGGCTTCTTCTTCTCAACCCTCCCCGCCAGTGTCTTCGGGATCTCTAGTCCCAAGCCGTACTTGTCCTCTTTCTGTTTAGTCTTGATAGGATACTGCATACCCTGTCCCGCCGCACCCAGGCCTTTCCGTGAGTCTGGATCCCAGCCGTGTGATGAGAGGTACGTCAAGCCCATGCGCGTGCGGTCCAGTGCGGACGGTGGATGTGAGTGAGTGAGGCACACCTGGTGAGCAATGGACGCCTCGTGCTTCTGTCGTGCCGTGGCATCCTTCTTGCCGTTCGTTTCCTTATTTAGCTGCTTCACGGCTTCCTCTTCTAGGGGCAAATCGCACACGGCGCATACATGCGCCTCCGGTGCTAGAGTTTCCTCGGACTTCTTGGGGAGAACCAGGCTGAGGTAGAAGTCTCCTATTGATGAGCCTGGCTTTGTTGTCTTCTCTGATTTTGTTGTATTTAGCGTCGGGTCTGATGCCTTGACGAATTGGATAGGCTTCCGCGGGATGCCTGCGCCAAACGGCTTTTTGTGGTGGAGCGGCACATCGTAGTCTTCATCGTATTCTTCGTCAACCTCGTCTGGCCTCTGCATCTGCGCCACCATCTCGCTAATGAGCCTCACTCCCTACCCAGGAATGACTCTTTAGGTAATGGAATTGAACGTGCTGGAGCTGTGGTTTTGTGAGATGAGAGGGCGTTGATGGGGAAAAGGCCGTCGTTGAGGCCAATCCACATCGAAGTCCAGGGGCGAAGGTTACGTAAGCCGGCTGATGTACCGCCCATCCATACCCTGCAGCTGCCGGCAGGGGCGGGCCTGCCCCTGCTGCAATTCGGAGGCTTCCCCTGACTCCCTGAGGGCACGTCAAGAATTCCACTTTTTCTAGAAACCAAGGAACACTGCCCAGCAAAGTGGCCTCGTCACAAGCGTTTGCCTAGCTTCAACAACGAAGCTTTGGTTGCGATGCTTGACCTCTGAACCCCTTTCGAACAACCTCACCCCCGAAAGCCCACTCGTTCGCCATGCCCATCGACTACATCGGCTACGTCTTCGCCGCCGGGCCCCCGGCCTGGGCCGTCGAGAACTGGTGGTTCATCCTCAAGACGACCACCGCCGTCGCCGCCCTCACCCTCATCAAGCTATGGTGCTCCGGCGCCAGCAACCCCTCGGAGCGGGACATGCACGGGCGGGTGGTCATACTCACGGGCGGCACGTCAGGCATAGGGGCCAGCACCGCCTACGAGCTCGGCCGGCGCGGCGCCCAGCTCGTCCTCCTCACGCACACGCCCGTCTCGGACCCCTTCCTCGTCGAGTACGTCGGCGACCTGCGCGCCCGCACCGGTAACGAGCTCATCTACGCCGAGCACGTCGACCTCGCCTCCCTCCACAGCATCCGCAAGTTTGCAACCAAGTGGATCGACAACTCCCCGCCCCGCCGCCTCGACATGATCGTCCTCTGCGCCGCCACCGTCACCCCGCCCGGCACCGCGAAGCCGCGCATGACCGCCGAGGGCGTCGAGGAGACCTGGATGGTGAACTACCTCGCCAACTTCCACCTGCTCTCCATCCTCAGCCCGGCCATCAAGGCGCAGCCCTTCGACCGCGACGTGCGCATCCTCTTCACGACGTGTCCCTCCTACATCGGCTCGGGGCCGCTGCACGACGGCGCCGCCCTGAGCAAGGCGGCCTGGTCGCCCGGGGCGGCGTACAAGCGGAGTAAGATGGCGCTCATGATCTTCGGCCAGGCGTTCCAGAAGCACCTCGACGCGTACAAGCGGCCGGACGAGCTGCCGATGAACTCGCGGGTGGTTTTCGTGGACCCGGGATACGCGCGGACGCCGGGCATGCGGCGCTGGCTGTCGCGGGGCTCGCTCTGGGGCTTGTTCGTGTACCTGGCGGCGTACTTTGTGCCGTGGCTGCTGCTCAAGAGCCCCGACCAGGGCGCGCAGTCGTTGCTCTTCGCGGCCATGGAGCCGGGCCTGGCGCGCGGGAAGGGCGGGAGACTGATCAAGGAGTGCCGCGAGGTGGACTTTGCGCGGAAGGACGTCCACGATGAGGAGGTGGCGAAGAAGCTGTGGGAGGAGAGCGACAAGCTGATTGAGAAGACGGAGAAGGAGCAGGCGATGGTCAGGGCAAGGCAGAAGGCGGCAGAGGAGGCGAAGGCCAAGGATGCAAAGGAGGCAGAGAAGGTGCAGGAGGTGGAGGACCTCGTGAATGCTATCAAGAAGGGCAAGGAGGCGCAAAAGTCCAAGGGCAAGAAGAAGAACAAGAAGGATACATAAAGGAACTGGCCCTCAAAATCGTACTAGATTCAATTAATGACAAAATATTAGAGCTATGATTGTCTGGCCGCGTACTGAACATGACTTTGTTGCTACCTACGGACCTTGTATGTCGCGTGCGTGCCTCGGCTGCACACCCGTTCTCCAAAACCCGCGGCCCCACCGAAGCCGAAGTGTCGGCTTTCTCAGCGAGCTATCGCACGGCCGATCCGGGGGGTTGGGTTGGGGTAAGGGGGGCGCAACCTTCCCCGCAACAATTAAAGATGACGACAGAGCCTCTCACGGGGTTCCTAATACCGACGTCGAATTTTGAAATATCATAGATTCAACGTAGTTACACACATGATTGACGAGGGAACATGTCAAACCCTGCCGCCGCACCGCCAGCCATGACGAACCACACCGCAACGATATCGCGGCTGCCTCTGCCTCCACCGCCACCGCTGCTCCATCTCCAGCCAGCAGCAGCGCAGCAACACAACGCGTCCATTAGGCATCCCGTCTTTTTCACCGAGAATCTGCGGAGGCCGCCACTGGTTTTGAGCCCCGGGATGGGGATGAGTCCCGTGGCGCACGGGTATGTCTACCAGGATGGGAGGAGGGCGGACGGTACGTCGGGACCGAAGTTGTGACAGGTTTTGATGAGCGATAAGTAAGGCGCGATGTGTAAGTCAACTCATATTGCGGAGAAGTTGTTATCAGACTGACTGTGTCGTTAGATTGGGCTGGGAGCGGGCTTCGCGGTCAATCATCGTCGTTTAGAGGCTTGAGAGTGGATGAGGATCCGACTAGCCTGCCATTCATCCAGCTATAGAAGGAGGGCATCGTGGAGTTGATTAAATGATCAAAGAGACTCGATGAAGGGTTCTGGAGTGTATCGTGGCCTGTTGAGCTCATAGAGAGAGGCTCATTGGGTCTACGTTCTGGCGTTGGGGTTGGGTCTGGTTATTCTCACATGTAAACTCGACCAGTCGTTGTTCTTGCCCTATTTGTCTTCCTCGTCGTCCACGTTCTGTCATGTTGGATAGGCATCTGGAATCGGAGGGCCTTATTTCTCAAGCTTACCATTCAAGTACACATATCGGGCCAATCTTTTGCCGTGTTTCTGCCGGCTGGTTGTTCTATATGGATGCCTATTGCGCCAAGTCGTGATGAGTCCACCGGAACGTAGACACTGTCAATCCTTCTGTGTCCCCGGGTTGCAATCCGCGGAATCCATGTTCTCAGACAGCCCCGGTGTCTCTGCCTAGACCTGAACCGTGTTTAGATTTGTATTGTTGTCGCAATCGTTCACTTCGCGGGTCACACTCCCAGGATTTCCATGAAGCAAACTTCAATGTGGTAAGCATAGAAAGCATGTATATTCGGATGTGGTCCAGCAAAGCCACAAACGACAGTCCCAGGGAATCATTACCATAGGTAGCGCCCCTATAGGCAGTAATAACGATAAAAAAGGAAATTAGAGCCTCCCTGTTTTGCTTCCCAAAAAAAAAGTAGTGTTGCTCCCCGTTTTCGCCATTCAAGCCATTTACCCAATCTGGAGAGGATACAATTCTCTAACACCATCGAAACAAGCGCCAGCCACACCGCGCATACGCGCCGCCGCGCGCGTTAACCCCCCGTTTCCCCTCAGTTCTTCACCGCAATCACAATCGCCATGACGATGAGGATGACGACCAGCGCAAGCAGCGCCATCAGCTTGACGTTCTTCCACCACATCTTCCTCTTCAGGCCGCGGCTGCGCACGCGGAACTCGCGCGCGCTGCCACCGAGGCGGTCCGTCTTGTCGACGAGCAGGTCGATGCGCTCGCCGCGCTCGAGCAGGCCCTCGATGTTGCGGGTCATGATGCCCCTGACATCGTCGATCTCGCGCTGGACGTTGGAGATGGCGTCGTCCTTGCCGCCCGAGGTGGTGCCGTAGTCGACCATGAACTTCTTCAGCTGACCATTGTAGCTGGCGGCGCCGTAGTTGGGCAGCTCGGCGTAGTCGGTGGAGTCGGCGGGGAACTGCTCGAGGAAGCGACGGCGGATCTCGAAGAGGAAGCCGAAGGGGATGCGGCGGCCGAGGGAGGCGTCGGCGATGACGAGGAAGGTGAGCCCGCCGGCGGAGGGGTGGTCCGGGTGGTCGGAGGGGGCCTCGGCGATGTAGTGGATGTGGTGGGAGCCGTGGGTGTAGGTCAGCTTTTGAGGGCTGCTGTGCTCGATCTTGGGGAGGATGAGGGAGGCGAGGGAGGAGGTCTGCGAGGAGGCCGATGTCGTGCACTCGGAGAGGATCGTGTTGTTGTGCGCTATGCACGAGCTGGATTTTATTGTTATTAGCTTGACTGCGTGGTGGTAGCTGTGTCGCAGGAATTGCGGTGGTGGTCGGCGACTCACTAGAGCAAAGGGGTGATGGGCGTCGACGAGGAAGCCATGGCGATTGATACGGGGCGACCCGGAGAATCCTTGGACGTTATCTTAGGGTATTCTTCGAGCTTTGTAGTGCCGCGAAAAGAGTCCAGGCAGCTGTATTCGATGCGACGGGGTGGGATGCGTACGTAGGTGGTGGACAGGAAGCAAGAGTCGGGCGTCGGGGAACGGGACGGTGATGGGCGCTTGTCGCAGAATGGCAGCGACGACGAGGGAATGGAAAGCGTGATGACGACGGTCAATCGGAGGCGGATGCGCTAGGCCGAAGTGGGGCGCCCCGTAACCTTTAACCCAGGGCGAATCAGAGCGCTGGTTGATAAGGCACAGCGGCAGGGGGTCGCATTGGTTATCGCACCCAAAATTTCCATCACCATCTCGTACGCGGGTTCCATTCAGTCAGAGCTTTCTGGCGTGGAGGCGAAGGTGGGCTGTCTGTCGACTCCGATTTTGCCTCTTTGCACCAACAACAACGAAAAACTGCGGCATGTTCTTTGCATGTCGCCGGCCATGCTTCTTTGGGTAGAAGATAAGCCACCATGAGAGCGATTTTGCGAAGCGCGACTCTCTCCGCGACGAGGAGTCGTGTTGCGCCCAGCCATGGGTTCGCAACGTCTTGCCCGGCCGCATTCAAGGTAAGAAAGAGAGCACACACTACCATACTTGTCGATGTTTCCCAGACTGACTTTTGAGAAGCAATCGCTTCCGAATCTAAGGTCTGCCCGGCAACACAAAGGATACAAGGCCGACAGGAGCAAGAACTACGAAACTTTCAGGACCATGATCCTCTCCCAGTTCAACATTGTCTTGAGGAACATGGGCCCCTACTCGGATACGAACCGAGAGTACCGCGACTTTGGCATCAAAAGCGAGCATGGTCTCAACAACGAAGTTCAGCTGTTTCGCGAGACTATCCAAAAGTCAATACACATGGCGAACAAGGGGTCGACTTTGCGAAAGGAGAACCCCCTGTTCTGGACGCTGCGGAATGCATTCGTCAGAGGAGACGTCAAGGGGCTCACGTCAGAGCTGAAATACTCGTTTCAGAGCTTCTTGATGCGGCAAAAATTGACAAAGGTGACGCCGAGGCAGAAGAAGCTGGCCGACATGCGCTTCCCCATGGAATGGTTCCCCGCCACACGCGCCATGCAGCGCACCATTCACCTCCACGTTGGACCGACGAATTCCGGAAAGACGTATCGGGCGTTGCAAGCGTTGGAGAACGCAACATCTGGAATTTATGGCGGGCCTTTGCGTCTGTTGGCTCACGAGATCTACATGCGGTTCCAGAACAAGGGGAAGCCATGCGCCATGGTTACAGGAGAGGAACAGCGCATTCCGGAGAACGAGGACAACTACTTCATCAGCTGCACGGTGGAGATGACGCCGCTGAACCGGATGGTCGATGTGGCGGTCATTGACGAAATCCAGATGATTGGCGACATGGATCGAGGCTGGGCGTGGACGCAAGCTTTGCTCGGCGTCATGGCCAAGGAAGTCCACCTCTGCGGCGAAGAGCGTGTTGTCGACCTAGTCAAATCGATCTGCGCCAGCATAGGCGACGAATGCATCGTCCACAGGTATCAGAGGTTGAGTCCCCTCGAGACAATGAAGCAGAGTCTTGACAACGACCTGTCCCAGCTGCAAAAGGGAGACGCTGTCGTGGCATTTACCCGAGTCAACCTGCACGGTCTGAAGAATGCCATTGAAGCAGAGACCGGGCGTCGTTGTGCTATTGTCTATGGCTCTCTGCCACCCGAGACCCGAGCCCAGCAAGCCGCCCTGTTCAACGACCCGGACAACGACTACGACTTTCTCGTGGCCAGCGACGCTATCGGTATGGGTCTCAACCTCGAGATCAAGCGAGTCATCTTTGAAACTGCGACCAAGCACGACGGAACCCAGTTCCGTGTGTTAAACACGTCTGAAATCAAGCAGATTGGCGGCAGAGCAGGCCGATACAAGACTGCCAGACAAGCCGCCACCAGCGACGACGGCACAGACACGACCGCCGCCGCTCCAGTAGTTGAGAAGAAGATGGGCTACGTGACAACACTAGACCCCGGCGACTTGCAGACAATCCGCCAAGCCTTCCAAAACGACGCTGAACCCCTTGAGACGGCGGTCATCCACCCGCCTGCCTTCGTTATCGAAAGGTTCTCCGAGTACTTCCCGCCCGACACGCCCCTTAGCTTCATCCTCCTCCGCCTGCGCGAGCTGGCCCCCGTCTCGGAGCGCTACTCCGTCCACGTCAACGAGCGGTCCATTGAGATCGCCGACATCATCCAGGAGTTCCCCATGACGGTCCAGGAGCGCATCACGATCCTCAACGCGCCCGTCAACAAGGACAAGGGCCAGAAGGAGATCGTGCGTGCCATCGCCAAGTGCATCGCCACGCGCCGCAACGGTGCGCTCTACGACATCAAGGAGATCCCGCTCGAGCTCCTTGACGCCTCCATCGACGACATTGGCGGCCAGGACGGCAAGAAGTACCTGCGCGCCATTGAGACGCTGCACCAGGCCATCACGATATACCTGTGGGTCAGCTACCGCTTCCCGACCATCTTCGTCAGCCAGACGCTAGCGTTCCATATGAAGGACTTCGTCGAGGAGAAGATTGCGCACTACCTCGCGACCAACACCGTCTTCCAGACCGACATGAACCAGCAGCTGCGCGACAACCAGCGCAGGAGGGCGCTGAAGAACCAGTCGGAGAAGGACAGACTGCGCATAGAGCGTGATGAGCTGGAGGCTATCGAGAAGGCCAAGGTCAAGGCGCCCGTTGTGGACGTTGACTCTTGGGTCGAGCCAACGCCAGAGGAGGAGCCCCTCGTCGGCGACGAAAAAGAGTACGACCAGCTTGACGAGCAGGTGACGAGCGACGACAGCTGGGACAAGGTGGACGAGAAGCTGCACGACGCGGCTCCTCATGACCGGCGAGAATCACCGTCAGCCGGTTGAGATCCTCCTGTAAATCATATTGTAAAATCATCCATATAAATCACATAGACGGGGGGCGGACGAGTGGCATTCAACGGCGCAAAAAAGGGGATGGGGACGCCTTTTGGGTACGATACACAAAAACTGTAAAATCAACGCTGGCCACGTGAAGGAACAAGCGCCGCTCTCGAATAGAACATGTTCATGGCACCTCCTCGTCTCCTTTCTTGAATGCATTGCGTCGCCTTCGTTTGTTGCCCGGGGAGGGTCTCCATTAAGCCGGAGATGAGGTACCCCAAGCTCCAACACCCCGCACCCAAAGCTCAGGCGACAGCGGTTACCTCACCGACCCCACCATACCCTTCGGCTCTTGGACCTTCGTCCTTGGAGGGGCAAACAGCTTTCCCATCCTCCAACCTACACCTCCAAACTCACCGTCACAACCCCTCGAGGACCAGCGCAAACCTCCAGACATCAGAAACCCAGAGAGAAGACCAAATCTGCCCAAAATGTCGTCTACCAACCCAGACCCCTCCGCCTCGGCCCCGGCCTTCATCCCCCTCGAAGCCAACCCAGAGCTCATGACGACGCTCCTCCACAAGCTCGGCCTGTCCCCCGCGCTCGCGATCCACGACGTCTTCTCCCTGACGGACCCGGAAATGCTCTCCTTCATCCCGCGCCCGGCCCTCGCCGTGCTGCTCGTCTTCCCCGTCAGCGCCGCCTACGAGAGCCACCGCCTGGCCGAGGACTCGCTGCTCGAGGAGTACCAGGGCAAAGGGCCGCAGGAGCCGGTGCTCTGGTTCCGCCAGACGATCCGCAACGCGTGCGGGCTGATGGGGCTGCTGCATGCGGCTAGCAACGGGCCTGCGAGGGAGTACATCCGTAAGTTCATTTAAACGTCTGCTGCGACTTGGAGAGAAACAGATTTGCTGATGAATTGCTTGTGGTGGAAATAGAGAAGCCCTCCGATCTGAATACGTTGCTCGAGAACGCCGAACCTCTCGACCCCGTCGCCCGCGCACAGCTCCTGGAGAAGACGCCTGCGCTGGCCACGGCGCACCGCGAGGCGGCTTCGCAGGGCGCGACGGAGGCCCCGCAGGCGCAGGACGATATCGATCTGCACTACGTCTGCTTTGTGCGCGGCAACGACGGCACGCTGTGGGAGCTTGATGGACGGCGCAAGGGACCCCTCGCGAGGGGGCAGTTGGAGGAGGGCGAGGATGTTTTGAGCGAGAAGGCGCTTACCTGGGGACCGTTGAAGTTCTTGGAGCGAGAGGGCGCCGATTTGCGGTTTAGTGCCGTTGCGCTGGCTGGTTCTATGGATTAAACGGTATCTGGCTTGGAACATGACGATGGCAAGGATGGGACAGAGCTAGAGTGGAATGGTAAATCGGATATGGCGTTTAGGAATCGAGTTGACCAGGTCATGGCACGCAGTCTCACGCAGAAAGGCACACTTAAGGGTGAATAGTATTGTTTGTTGTATTGATATTAGGAAAAGACTACTCGAATCATAGGTATTTCCTCCTCATCTCATGCATTCTCGTGCCTTGGTGGGTGTCATCTACTCCTTCGGGGACTCGCAAGGTGGTGTTGGTGCGTGGTGGGGATCGGATTTCTCTGGACACTTATCCTGGCACTGGTCGACTGTCTTCTGACCTTTGTCTTCTTGAACCTGTCTCGGTACGTCGTCTCCTTTTTTCTCAGTCGGCAGAGGAGGGTCCAACCTCGAGAAATCCAACGACGGCTTCCCGCGTTTCGAGCTTGGTTTCTTCACTCGCTGTGAATATCGGGCCATTCCATGTGTCGGCTTGCGTTCGTTCTGATCCTTGCGTGTACCACAGTCTGGACGGGCGCTTCCAGTTGCGGTAAAATCCGACTCTGGCTTGGACCCAGAAGCTGATAATGCCGTTAGAAATCGATCTCATCAACGGAGCCGTGGTGCCTTACATCTCTCCAGGAGACCCTTGAACATTCGCGCCACCTTCTTCTGACTTTTGATCTCCTCTCTGCCCATGGCTTTGAAAGTAGTAACTGCATCATCAGACGTATCCTTCGCTCTGACTTTGAAAGTTGTGAATGCATCACCAGACTTCTCCTTCGTGCCACCAAATTTTACCTTCAGGCCATCTGACATCTCCTTCATACCGTCGCCGCCAAAAGTGCCAGGCATGGACTTGAACTCCGTGGAGGACTTCCTGTGGTGGTCGAAGAAGCCCTTCTGTGCGTCTTCGGCTTGTCTGTACTCTTCTTCAGACAGTTCATTGCCGCAAATAGTCACCTCAGGGGCAGTGTGTGGTTCAGTGCTGTGGGGAGCTGAATCCATCAACGTGTCGACAGCATGCTGTCTACCGCCAGCCCGGGAGGAAGGCTCCTCGGATGGCTTGCCGTCGAAGTTGTTGTCGTTGGGAGTCTCCACAGTAGCAGCAGGCTTACTCAGAGTCAACTCGATGAATTGATCTTGGTCCTCTGTGGGAGTAGGCACTGGCTCGGTGTACCCAAAAGGGTTTTGGCTGCTGTTGGCCTGGGTAGGAGGCCTGCTAGCAGCTGGAGCTGGCTTCTTTTTGCTGTCGACGATGGGAACGCCGTCATGCTCGGTGAAGAAGGGGACCTAGCCCTGCTTTTTGTCTGGATGCTGCTTGTCAGGACCCTGGGGAGTCTGACCGGATGCTTGGGCGTTAGACATTGGTGTCAAGAGAGTGGCGTGTGGCTCGAGAAGCGAAGGGACTCAGAGGAGGTTCCAAAAAGACGAAGGAAAAAGAAATGAAGTGGATGTAGGAATATTAGAGCAAAGGTGTTGAAAGTTGATGCAATTTGGGCAATGAATGCGTGCAAGTCGAAGATGGGGGTCAGTTTTGTCGTCGGGAGGAATCCAACAGAGGCTCACCGATACTTGGGGTTGCCTTTTGAAAGAGCAACTTCCTTCCACAAATGAAACCTTCAGTTATTGGCTCTTTCCAATCCGTGTTCTGATGAGGAAACAGCAAGCCCCTGTGGCTACCTGCCTTCCTTATTGATCCAAGCATCACTCCTTCCCAGCAGCACTGTGCCCACGCAGAGGAAGCTGCATTCTCAATTCTTTGCTTTCTATGGATATGCTCCTCCTTTCTGTTCGCAGGCATCCCCCAAGGAGTCTTGCCAGATCCTGCAGTCGACCTGAGGCCTACTTACCCTGCCTACACACAACCCAACTCGCCTCCAGGCATCGCTCTGCTCCTGCGCAGGAGCCATCAACCAACTTCGTCTCCATGAAACGCAACAGCTCCAGAACCAACGTACACATCGGACTGCGCCACAGGAGACATCCGAATCTCAGGGAGAGACATTCACTTTTCTGCAGCAATCTGCAGGTGCGCGCTCGTGGGTGCTCATGGCTGCTCAGATGTTCCGACTGGCCGGCCACGTGGCACATGGGAGGGGGCTGCTCTGACAACAAGCAAGCTGACGGCCGTCTGGATGGACGGGATTCCGGGGAAGCTCACAGCCATCTAGAACTACCTTAACGAATGGCGTCCCCAAACACAGCTCATGTCCTTTGGACAGTGGCTGCCACCGAAGGACTGCCCAGACGCATGCTCAACAATAAGTACTGAGCTTAGGGCTGAACGGCCACACGACAGTCGTTCATGAGGCGGCGCCACGACACCTGCCTGCAACAGAGTCTCGAACGCCCGCATGCTTTGGGACCAGACTGTCTTTGCGAGTGCTTCCTGACAGTATTCCTTGCATTCTTCAACCCCCAAAAGCTTGTCGGGCCGTTTTGTCGCGGAGTGAGCACTGGCTGGTTCGTCACGTCTCTGAAGCTTGTTTCCCCATAGACTCCGCAATCCAAGGACCACCTGAAGGACGAAGGACCCCTTCGCAACATCCCAAATCCTAAGCGGAAGGCGGCCACTACCTGCAGTTTGACAAGTCCGCTCGGACGCTGCAGTGTTCAACGTTTGGACGCCGGGAGCACAGAGCCCCGTCCGAGCGGCACCGGGGGAAGCGCTTGAATCTGAAGAGCCATGGTGGTCTTCACCGTTCAAGGAATGGCGGAAAAGACGGCGCGTGGTGGCGTCGTTCGTCTGCCCATTTCCTGGCCTTTCATCTCTGGTCCCAGGGTCTGGATGATTTTCTTCCAAGTCATCCTGGCCCGGCCAGTCCCAGTCATCGAGACAGAAGGAAGCACGAGGGGTTGGCAGCAAAAGCAACGTTGCTGCCCCGCGCCCCGCAAGGAAGCTGTTTGTCGTGCGGCCGGATCACTCGCATAATGAGGCCATGGCTGGAGGTAAGCCAAGATCCGAGCCGGGAGGTCCGAGAAGAACGGTCAGGGGGTGGAAAGCGGAGGCATTCAGAATTCGTATAAAACCTGACGACGGTTTCCACGTGGTGGCTGATCGCCGCTAACAGGCCTAGCAGGCTAGCCGGATCGTTGCGTGCAACGCTGAATGCTTACCTCTTCGGGCAAAAAATCCAGTCGAAAGCAAAGGCCGAGACGAAACTACCCCTTGAGGCGAGGCGTTTGCCGTTGAGCGATTTGGAAGCTGGCGGGGAGAGGCCGCACTGCTCCGTGCTGGAACGGACACCGACAGCTGGCAAGCAGGCTGACGGGGGAACCGAGGAAAATTTCGTTCGTTTGTGCGTCCAAGAAACCTGCCGATGCGGGATGGACTCCGATGAGAAGTGAGGAGTCGCTTTGGCGCGGAGTGGACGTTTCTCAGTGGATGCTGCTGCAGTGTCGACCTGCATTCGGCCGAAAGATGACGGAGGTTCTCGTCGCGTCATGTCGGTGGCTGGCGGTCCATCCTCGACCCTTCGAGACAACAAGTCCTTCAGATAACGAGAGTCAAACCAGGCTGGTACACCTGTGAAGATGATTTGATTTGTGGGCGAGAATGTTTGTCGCGAGAGAAGAAAATTCAGAAAAAGGAACAACGCTGAGAAGTTACGAACGAAGTGACTAAGCATCTGCTGTGGTCGTCCGAACTTCATGCATCCAACTCTGCCGAAATATCCCCCAGGTTCCTAGGAGTCCGCCAACAGAACATCGGTTTAATCTCCCGTCGGGTTGCACCAGCTCCATCGTGTTGAGCCAATGCTGCAAAACATGGCACCGCTCCGGAGCTACGAGGCTATTCTCGGCCACCTCGTCTCTGCGTCCACTCAGCTGGGACCAACGGGTGGCACACCGCACCCAACCGACAAGCGCTACGGTTGTGCACGCACGCTGATAGCTATGGACCATGGACCATGACTTGGCTCTGCTAGCGCCGGCCTCTCGATAAAATTACAGACGGTGGTGACCTGAACAATTCGGCATCCGTCAATGAGATTGACTCGCATCCTCGTTCAAGATGCAATATTTCCGGTCTAGTTTCACACGGAAGCAATGGACGGAGCCATTGACGACAATCAATGCTCGACGCGTCTTCAATTGACTCTAAACGTCATTCAGCTTGACCGAAATTGATCGACCATCACCCACCAGAGCCGCCACATTCGCGGGATAGCAGGGGAGAATCCCTGAACGATCTGCCTCTGTCTGCCTCCAATCACTAGGATCGCAGGTGTCTCGCCCACCTGCAGCGCCTGCATCTGACGCAGGGGTTTCCTTCCCCGGGGAGATAAACAATGGCAGAGATACACTCAAGATGGACACGGCATTGACGGGGCGGCCAGCGCCTTCAGCCGACTAGCGGAGAAATAACTGTCGTCAATATCGTTCGACTTCCGCGTATGGTTGGTCCCGACCCAGTACTGCACCACAATGCCGCTGAACTCCTACCTCAGAGACTCAAAGAGGGGCTCAACAACCCATTGTTACAGCGGCAAGATAACGGGCAGCACCAGCGTAAGCCTTCGACAGCGTTTCCCGTTATGTTGATCTCTTTCAAAAGTCGTTTCGTCGCAGGTTCAATGGAACAAAGCCATGCACTACCGACCGGTGCTGCTTCAGAACTCAACATGGCCTTCTTTGACTTTGTCCCTGGGACACACTAGTTCGCTAGTCGCGAGTCCGGTCAGCTGGCGCTGCCAATAAAAGAAGTTGGCAAATGGGCTTCTTTCCAACCCTGTTCGATTGCTTTTTCTCCGAGAGCTGCGCTAAATTACGATTGCTATCCCTGACCTGGCCGTCCATGTTTCTTTTACTGGCCGCAATGGCTGTCATCGTGGAGACACACGTACGCAGTTCATCTTTTGGGAACAGCGACCTCCTTGCCTGTTTGCTTTTGCTACAGCTTTTTGATCGCTCAGAAAATTTCCATCTGGACGACAACAAACACTGTGTCGCCTCGGCCCAGGGTATTCCGGAGGCCGGAAGCTGCCTCTTGACGACCACAATCTCGGTTTCTGTCTTGGTTCGTTGTTTGTCAATGACGAGGGGATGAGCTGTCGTAATGAGGACCCCAGCACCAGGATTGCGGAACTCTATCGACATCCGTCTCAGACCTGAAGCTGACCTGAGTGATGCAAAGGCATAGCCAGCTTGAAGCCTCACACATGCTAACGAAAGCTAAGGCAACGAAACTGGCGGAAAAGCTGTTTCGTTCTGCTTACACCTTTGTTGTCACTTTCGCACGGGCCGCGGGCCATCCCATCCGTCCCATTCATGTCCCATCCCATCCGACTCTGCCCTCCGTTTGCTGACCTGTTTTCGAAACTTCGGGGCCTCAATTTCGTCCGAGCAGCAAGTCATGTCACTGCTGCGCCTGCTCGTTTTCTCCAGGTTTTGCCGACCCCTCATGAGCTGTGGACGACCAGGTGCCTGGCTTATAATCGTACAAACGCAAACGAGGACTTGACAGGGAGGCGGCCTGCGTGTTGTACTCGTTTGACTTGGCCGTGGATTTGGACACGGTCGACGGGCCGCATCCATTACCATGTCTCTCTTTCGTTTGGGCAAATACTACGCACAAGTCAACTGCCAATGGGAAAGTGAACTTGGCATCCGGACAGAGAAACTA
This sequence comes from Colletotrichum sp. HC292, assembly GCA_014705525.1. Lineage (NCBI taxonomy): Eukaryota > Fungi > Ascomycota > Sordariomycetes > Glomerellales > Glomerellaceae > Colletotrichum > Colletotrichum sp. HC292. The sequence goes on from JABGMY010000289.1 coordinate 23,427, forward strand.
GGCAAAGTTGCCTGGGTATCGGGTCGCAGCAGGGCAAGCGCAGGAAAAGCTGGGTAGTTGGTGTCGCAAATGCTTGGCCCAGCTCCGCGTGCTTCGTACCTTGCCTTACTAGAACTCCTCTTATCCCGTCTGATCCCTTGGTGGAGGCTACGCCAGTGGCCCTCGATGAAGGAGGGTGTGCTACCCCATGCAACATGAAGCAGCCACGCTCAGGTGCATGGATTCTTGTATCGCGTCTTGCCTTGAATGCACGAAGCCTTCAACCCGGTCTAACAGTCGCTCTAGCGTGGGCTCTATCTTGCTCATTCGCTCCGCTCCATCATGTATGCACTTCATCAGCCTTAGCACCCTTACACGACTCATCCCGTCGCATGGTCCCTCCTTTTCTTTTTCCATCGCCCGCCTAGAACTGAC
>JABGMY010000290.1:0-19570 GCA_014705525.1 Colletotrichum sp. HC292
GACAGGTATAACGGAACTAGGGAACCAGCGGGAACTAGGGACGGATAGAACACGTAGTAGCCTATAGGCAAGATTTGGAGGACGTTAGGAAGGCGGGTACTGTAGAGTATATAGCTTGAGCCTGCGGCCCTCCACGCCATATACCCCTCGGGAGGTCGGCCGCAGGGGCGGTTGCGCCCCTGCCGCCACGGCGTTAAATACAACAACAACAACAACAACAACAATAGGTTGGGCGTGCCTTTCCTCTTTAGAAACGCGAGTTCCTTCAATGAAGTCGGTGTGTCTCCCACATCCATGGATGGTATAAACTACCTAGCATACCTTCTAATTTCAAGAGCCCATCCTTAATCGCTTGTTCCAGTGTCTTGAACTGGATTCTTCCTCCAGCGTTGCCGTTCCTCGTAGCCGAGTCTTTCGTGTTGTCATCTTTAGGCACGAGGCATATATACTCCCATACAGGAGCCAAGCCTTGACACCTAACAATGCTCTCACCATTGTACAACTCGCAAACCTCGCGTGAAGTAGAAGACATCAGCTCCATTTCGGCTACTGAGGTGTTCTCCTTCGCCCGGCCAATGATCGCCTTGAGCCGCATCGGTCCGCCCACGCGAATTGCGCTCACGATGATAGTGATGATTCCCAGCGGCGCCATAGCTAACGCAATGCAGTCCGCCCACCCCAGTGATTGACTCATAAACTGCATAGTCGCGCGTTCGCCAAAAAGTGCGAGGACACTAGATCGATCAGCATACTACCCAAGAAACCACATGGATTCATACTCACGGCGCTAGATCAGAAAAGAGGTTGTTGGTGAAATCATCCAGAGCGCCAGCCTGGGCGGAGACGATCAGCGAGCTGAATGCAAGGCATCCCCCAAGTAGGCGACGCGCCATTTTGGTCATCTCCAGCAGTGAATGGCTGCGCTCTGCCGAAAGTGACTAGCGCGTCTGTCTGATAGATTTTGAGATGAATTCTAGTGCTGTGGAAAGTCGAGAGAAGTTGGAAAAATGCTACGAGGGATTTCAAATTGTTCTGGTTCCTGAAGATGGGCAAGGCTGGCGCTTAGAGCGGGGCCCATATAGGCGTGCTGACCGACTTTGTTTACGAAGTCATGATTGGTGATGGGATGATCAATGTTCTATTTCGATCAATCATTGCTTGGCAGCTGAGAGAGCCTGCCTCGCTAGCTTGATAGAGCCTTCGCAATTGGTCAATTTTACATGGAAGTTGCAGATCCGATATTAACTGCAACTGACACCCAATACCATAAAGACTGTTAATTGACGTTAACGGTATCACCTCGGGGAACACAACCAAAACAAGAGGAGATCATTCTCAGGACATAATCTGGCGAGTTTTCTTGCGTACGATGGCTTGCTTGATTATTTGTTGCGCCTTGCCTTGACTCTCATTTGTATCCACTATCCCCTCGTTCAGTATTGTCAGTCTCTCCTCGTTAATCGCAAGTCTATAGCCCAGATCCATGCCCAATGATCATTTGGGTCTCTGGCCCATTGGAGCCCGTATCCTGACCATCCTAAGAGAAAAGACTTGAATTTTGCTTTTCACGCAGTTAGCTCTGACAACCTATTCAAGGAGAGTAATCCCAGGACAAGAACGACGACAGCAACGCCACCGCCGACGATGATAATACATGTAAAAGCGACAATTATGGGAACAGGGGCAGTACAATTATTGGGGTGATTGTGAAGATACTTAATGTACTAGGTATGTAAGGCGAATGGTGTAGAAGTGGTACTCCGCCCAACTGGTAACATTAAATTATTGCAAGCAACGGCAATTGAAGCCTTCTGCGACTGCATGAGACCGAAATATCGGACGAACCCGAATTTATATTTGTCATATCGATATCTCTGTTGTCGGATATATTCTAGTAGAGGCCGAAATTCAACTTCACGGGCATGCATTGTATGGGGTGGTCGGACTTACCATCTTAACTCCACGAAAGCGGCATCTGCGGAAACACGGGCCCCCTTGGCAAAACGATCCGACAGCAAAGAATCAATTGGTTTTCCGACATCAGATACGCTCATAACGTTATATATGCGGGGATTCCAAGGTGGTGGGTTACCTGTGGAGTTGCGGAGTTTAGGCGTGTCAGTGGCACGAGGCGTGATGCAGGCGGCAAGCTTTCTGATTGCTTAAAGACGAGATGAAATTTCTTAACGAATCTAAGTATGACACCAACACTCGACACCATACCTACCTGAAGGAACACCTCCTTTGAGACCAGACAGAACACCGGACATACAAACCAGACGCATCATCATGGCACCAAAATACACCAACAAGCTCGAGGGCAAGTCTGTTCTAGTTGTCGGCGGAACTTCCGGTATTGGTTATGCCGTCGCAGAAGCAAGCGTCGAATACGGTGCCAATGTCGTTGTCGCGAGTCGCACCCAGGAGAAAATCGACGCCACAATCAAAAGACTCAAGGAGTCGTACCCGAGTGCTGCGGACAGAATCCGAGGTCACGTCGTCGATCTTAACAGCGACGACTGCGAAACTAGCATCACGATGCTGTTTGAATATGCGACCAATGGTAGGAAGGACTTGTTGGACCACGTCATGGAATCTGCCGGAGATTTCTCGCCAACTCGCCTACGCTCCAGGACGCCACGCCGGGCAACATTACAGACTTCGCCAGGACCCGCTTCATCGGCGCAGCGAGGCTACAAGCCAATGCCTGGCTTCGGCATCAAGGCCGGCTTAGTCGGTGCCAAGGAATCGCTGGCGAAGGGTTTGGCTGTCGACATGGCGCCTATCAGAGTGAACCTGGTGTCGCCGGGTGCCGTACAAACCCCGTTGCTGGGCCATGCCAGCGAGAACATCCCGATGGAAAAGGAAGCTGTGGCCATAATGTACCGAAGCTCTACCCTCTTGAACAGGATCGGAGACCCGGAAGACCTGGCAGAGGCTTACCTGTCATTGATGAAGAACTACTTCATAACCGGAACAACCATCAACGTGGAGGGTGGCTTTTTTTTGAAGTGAGCGGATATCACGGAACGATCCGGCGTTCGGCAGGCTGAGATGGCGATGTTGCCGGCTGAAGATTTGACGGAGCCAGACCCGGTGACAATCCGCTGGCAAGTGAAGAAAGGAAGCACCCTGCTTTGCGCCGGACCACGATCCCAGGCTTCTGGGTGGAGCTAGTTTAACAGCCTTTGACGATAAAATCCTTGACATATCGTCGGTTAATGGACACTTATTCTTCTACCTTTTCGGAATATTCCTAGCTCAAGAATACTACGTATGAAGTAGATGGAGGATGGAGCAAGCCAACAGAAGAGCTTTGACCAAACCTTGTGTGAACTTTCGCTTATGTAATAGATCGTGATCTGCTGCCACGGACCATTCGCCCCTGGCTCCTTCCCCGCGAGTTGTGGATGTCGACATCCATCAACCCGTCACAACATTGACAAATTCAACCCTCTTTGTCTGTCTCAAGATGATTGTGCCCAGATGCCGACTTTGTTTCTGTGTCTTACATGGGTGAATGGACTTCCGGAGGACAACGGCTTCGCGGTCTGCGCCCCTGTCCGGGTTGTCTCGCCCTGGAAAGGCCGCTCTTCGTCCGATGCCAAACACACAATGGAGGTATGCGATTCTCTTTCTCCAGCGATCCAATTGCGAAGAAAAGTGACTGACGTGACTGACGTGAAGGACGCCACAGTCGTTGAGGCCCCAGCCTTCCGGTGGGAGGGCAACAGTAGGACGCTCCCCGCCGATCCCCGATCCGGTCCCCGACAAACACCATCGAGACGCGACTATCCGGAGGGCACTCCGGCCGAGAACGCGCTGTCTTCAATTGGGAACCCGCGAATGCGAGACGGCCGGATTCGCATCTAGCGAAGGAGGGCGATGAGCCGCCATCAATCAGCCCCGGCGCCACGCTCCTGAACCAGACCGCATTCTGGCCACGACGCCGCCTCACGCTTGAGCCAGATCATTCATCCCCACCGAACCAACTCCACAAATAGCTCGATCGTACACATTTGGCAAGGACGAAGCTATAGACGCCGGTGAGGCTGGGATATGTGCTGTTAACATGGCGCGATGAATTGGGAATCGCGTGGTAGACAAGCCGTCCGGACACCAATGGTCTTGGCGGCTGATTATTCTTCAACTGCATTGTCAAGCAAGACATTTTGACACAGCAACCGCCGTCATGCTGGGCAATGGAGCAGTCCTGTCGTCGCGGGAGTAATCCAATGGCACATCAGCGCTAGAGCGATCCAGGAGTTGGCAATCCATGGCAGGCGTGCTATTGAAACCTTGCTCCGCCGATGGATTTGGCATTCCGCGGCGGTAGGCGGCCTTCAAGAATCCTTAGGGCGTAAGGTAGGGTGATTTACGTCCGAAATATTGGATCATGATCCGGCCCTGTTTGATGTGCGTTTAGATGTGCTACTTGCACGATCTTAGCCTGCAAGATGTGAAGCAGCTTCAGCCGTTGGAACCAACAGAGCAGTCTGACCAAATTGTCGGATCCTGCACCCAACCACCGCCTTTGCCTGATGTTGGGAAAACGTCGGCGAATCGGCGACGTCACAAAAGGTCCGAGGCGTTCTCAAGTCTTTGCGCCACGGCGGAGCACGCCGCTTCAAAGGGCCCGTGGCTTTCATGCCAAATAGATGATACCTTTTTTGGTGATCGATGCTGGAGGACAAGACACGCTCTGACTCAGCCATGATACCATTTCTCCTGAGCTCTGGTTGAATCACCCTGATGACCCTAACGGTTCTGCATGTTCTTACGTGTTTTCTGCCGGCTAATGCAGCCAGAACTGTGCTAAACCTGGCTAATTAGCACCGGCCACGCGACAGGGGATGAAAATCAGGTGTTCCGTATCTTCGGAGCCGATTAATGCGAATCGTGAGTTCAGCAGTGCAGCCGAATTTTCCGAAGCACAACGGGGCCAATACTGACGATGTCGAATCCCGAACAATTCGGAGTGCATTTGATATCATGAGAGGGGGCCAGTGCCTGTCTGACACAGCTTACTTCTTCCGGCTCCCAAAGCAGTGGGCCAGATCTGCTAAGCAGCGCCGATCCAGTCGCGACCACTCACGGTGTCTCACTCGCCCAAGAGCCCCCCAACACCATTTACAGTGAAAGAAAGGACTGAGTGACAATAGTGGAATAAAGATACTCATATTCCGGATGCGAATGAACATGGGGGGAAGAGGTCGTCACTGGCCCACTTAGCTTGAAATCGTAGATCTAGACGGAGCAACACCTAGGGAGACCCTTGACTGCCTTGGCCCCGGCCGGTCCGACGCCGCGGCTGTCCGAGCGAACCCTCTATACCAAAGTGTCTCTGTGGTGATTCGCCAATTCGCGTCGTTTGCGCGACGCAGTCTGCAGGAGAGCCGGTGCGCGAACGTACTATGGTAGGCGAGATGTGTCTTGCAACTGTGCTGTACGCTGCAGCGTACCTTCGTTCGTCCCATGAATGCAATGCTTCTCCGTTTCTCCCACGACATTCCCGGAAAGGAAGGACCGTCGTTAGCCGATGTCCCCGAGTGCACTAGGCCCGTTGTAAGGTGTGTTGCAGTGTGTTTCCAACATGAGGCCAAGGAATCCCGCAGAGCACGGCCCATGTGAGTTGTGATGGGGGAAGACCTGCCGAGGACGGCTCCGAGGTGCTTCGCTTCAGTCCTCGTATCGGGAGCACACGTGTGTTTGCATGCCGTGCATGCTGTACGCTCTGTCCAGACGGTGTCCAGAATGCTGCAGAAGAGGGGCTAGAAAGTGGAAAGAAGCAAACGAAGAAACGGGTCTGGAAGAAAAAGCAGTATGCAGAAGTAATTTTGATCCAAATCACGTACGCAAAATCTGCCCCCAATCCACGAATTGCGTATGTATCTTTTTCATTTGCTTTGATTGTCTAGGGGGTGGTTTCTCATATCCATCTGATCGGCTGATCGGCTTGTGGGCCACTTCTCGTCTCCATCAGCCAAGGTAGGGAAAAGTTGGGGAACTGCTCGACCGATTCACGACTCTGATCTGATTCCACTGACACGGGGAGATGGAGGGAGGACGCAGGATAGACTTCTTCCGTGGATAACTTTGTACACATTCTCTGTGGCAAGGAACCGAAGGCTTGTAACAGAAAGTTATGCCCACCAGCCCTGCATCAGCAGATCATGCCCATCTTTGTTCCCCTCATCCCCCAAAAACTGCTAGAATGCCAGTGCAGACTGTAGCAAGTGAAACAAGTTCGCCAGCAAGCAAAAGTAAACTAGTCTATCCCAGCCGCTTCCGGGGCGACAGTACCACGTGTGCAGGGGCCCGATGCTGACGGCTAACAAAAGAAGGTCGAACCAAGCCTACGGGGTGTGGCGTGCATCGAAGTCTGGAGCTACCTTTTGTAGTTTCTGCCCTCGAACCCCCCGGTCGGGTTCATCTCGACAGCACTATGGGCGAGACCGACAGGCGGGATCATTTATCAATACCCTTCCCTCCCTCCCTCCTCTATTCAGTCTCCCCTACTCGCATGTGGTTTGTCTGACATTCAACAACTATCCCTCGGGTTTGAAACCTTTTTCTGCCAAACGATCACAGGGCAACTGCAAACGACGCCTCGCTCGACCCGCCTACGCAACTTGTCGAAGAGGGAGGAAGGGGGACTCGAGTATGCGAACGGGAGCGAACGCTCCCACATCAAGCGCCAATGGGCTCCATTCTTGACCTGCTCGGCAAGGCCGACAACCTCAGCGACCCCATGCCGATATTGAACGAGCGAGCTGCAGTGCTTGGCATGGTTATCTCTTTCCTGGTGGTCGCCTGGATCTGCGGCATCTTTCGACTTTACGTTCGATTCTTCGTCGCCCATTGCTTGGGATGGGACGACTTCTTCGTCGTGCTGGCCATGGTAAGTTGTCATCATGACGGGAACAGGTTATGAATGGACATCTAACATCCATCTAGCTTTCCAGCTTAATGTTATCAGCCGCGACATGTGTATCAACAAATTACGGTCTGGGTCAGCATTTTCTGACACTGGGCTTCGCTGGTATGGTCGCATTCGTTAGGGTAAGAGCACTCACTCTCAACGTCGCATTGACACCATATCTGACCATTCCCACAGAGTTTCTACGTCTGCGGCGGCGCATACGCGATGGCCACGGCCTTGATCAAGCTGGCGCTGCTGTTCCAGTATCTGCGCATGTTCGAGGCCGGCTCAAAGTCACGATTCGTCACCTTGGTGGTCATCTACATCACCGCTCTGTGGGGTCTGGCCTACAGCTTTCTCGCCTTCATTCCTTGCTTCCCGGTCTCAGCATTCTGGAACTTAACAACCGTCACGAAGGACAGATGGGCTTTTGGCTCACATGACCCCGTCATCTTTGCGCGCACTTTCGAGAGCCACGTCGGCATGAATGTAGCATTGGATCTCATCGTCTTCCTCATTCCCCTCCGCCTGTTTTTGGAGCAGGGCCTGAGAGCGAAGTCACGGCTCGGTCTCTTGGGTCTTTTCACTATGGGCGTTCTGTGAGTCGATTCATCCTGCAAACTTTGGGTGTCATCCCACTAATCCAGTCTGCAGTGTAAATATTCTGGGAATTTTCCGATTGATTGGCATCAGCCACTCCCAAGCCGGTACATATCCGACGCTGGATCCCTCATGGTACGGTTGCGTGCCCATTGTTCTCGCCGCCGTCGAGGTCAACCTCGCCACAATATGCGCCTCACTGCCAATCTTCTGGCCCGTCCTTCAGATGAACTTGGGCAAGATCTTCATCACCAAGGAAGTCGAGATCGAGATCACATCCGAGATCAGGCGAATCAGCGGCGATGAAGAAATGGTCGGTGAACTTGGTGATCTTTCGCCACAAAAGTCATTAAAGGGCCTCCGCAGAGACCCTAATCCAAGATGGTCGGACATGTATGCCGAATCTCCGGATCGTTCGAGAGCGGTGACGGTGCGCGCTGAGGTGGAATCAGGCCACAAGTATGGCGAAAAGCTATTTGTTTCTGAGCGTTCCAGGCGAGTTCCTGAAGACCACGAGTCACAAGAGCATATTGTTGTTTCTTCCAATGTTCCATACGTTTAGTTAGATGATACCACATTTGTTTTTTCGCTTCCCCATTCAAGCATTCTCCTCATCGTCCGTCGCAGTGAGTGTCAGATTCATCTTCTCGGGGTCCACGGGTCTCGAGTGACAGTCTGTCATTCGTAATTACGCACGTAAATCCAAGGTATGTCTCAGCCCTTAGAGGTTTCATCGCCTTGGCGATGAAGCGAAGCCTTTGTCAGATTGAGGCAGGCTCACACCTCTTTCGGCCGTCTTCGGCGAAAATGAGTCGCAGTTCGTCGGCGATACGACCGGTTTTTGACTGGCTCGCGGAACTCTATCCGGTCACACTGACATGGTGGCTGATTCCACCTTTGTCCCGAAACTCTATTTCCAGCCTCAACAGTGCTTACCAGCTGTTCTTCGGAGCATGTCCTCCTAAGTCTATTACTGTACGTTAATAGGCATCATTGAATAACAATAATGGAACGTCGTTTGTTGCCCAATCACTGACTATTACTATCATAAACGGTCGCCAACTGTTATTCGAGAACCAAATAGCGCCTTCACATGCAGGTGTGCGCTAGCTGCGGAGGCTCCCAATTGAGATCACTGATACTCGTAGCAGAAAGGACCACCCCTGATATCCATCATATCGCTCATCACCATGTCCTTGCCAAAGTTGGGGAAACTCAGCGGGTACTGTAGCGTGATATTCTCATAGGGCACATCCCCGAAGAAGTCGAATGGGTAGGCGAACATGGTATCTGGGCCACCTATGGCAGTCTTACGCGCGGGCCAGTCTACGTACGGAGCGTTGTCAGTCGGCAGGTCTCCGAGTCAAAAATGTGGTCATATTTGTGAACTCAAATCGACCTCATGATCTGAGGGGTCGAAGAGAACAGATGAGGGAGGCAATCCTTCCGAGACACGAAAACAGGGACACTTACCAGTGCGTTGCCAATCGTTCCAAAGCTTGTCCACAGCACCATGCACCAAATAGAAGATCGGATCACCAGGGGAAGAGTACATGTCAGCGTTCTAGCCGCAGTTAGTTTGATGCTTGGGGCAACTGCAGTATTTTGACGTAAACTCACTTCCCCAACTTGGCCACCGATGCCCAGGTGCATACCCGCATGGATTTTCATGCCGCTCAACTCAAAGCTGTAGCCTTGCATATGGTAGTTGAACTCATCAAATGTCGTTGCTGACAATGTTCGTCGGATGATCTCGTCAGACATGGCACTCGCAACCAGAGTCGGGTTGAAGTCACGTCGAAGGCAGTGGGGATTATACTTGGTCGAGTTGCCTACGCATGCTGTCAGCCAACACCACGAAACATCATGATTGAGCTATGGCCGCTAGCATACCAACGCCCATGGGGACAGTCAGGTTCGCAAAGGGGCCTTGCTGAACGCATCCTGGGGTCACGTCAGTTGTGCGGGTCTTGACTCATGGCAAACGTTTCACGAACCTCCGCCCGTCCTGTCAGGAATTTCCGTTGGTGTCTTAGTGGGAAATTCTTCAGGGTCACTAACGTCCTGGATGTACGGACCGTTCCCGCCGAACCCATAGACGTTGTCGAAGATGGGAGAGTTGACGAAAGTCTCTGCGGTGTTGTCAAGGCGGATGTCCCAATATGGCAGAGCGCCTTGGTACGAGCACTTGTTTCGCAATTCAGACTCGAAGAGGTAAAGCATCCATCGATGCCAGCTGCAAGTCATCAGCTCAATTATCCCTTGACTCTTGTCAGACATTGTACCTACGGAAGGAAAGTGCCCTAGACATTTCAAATTGTTAAAACAAATTTCTTGTGAACAAATCGCCACAAGACTAACCGTGAAGTGCACTTGCTCTGTTACAGAAATATGCAAGCCTTGGAAAGCGTCGTATCGAGACTTGGCACTAGCCCATTGGTCACTGGCTTCTGAAGGTAGGGACATGAGGCATTTCATGGCGGCGATATAATCAAGCCTCTGCTCCATGAGGGTCTGCCGCCATTCTTGCCTAATAAGATGGTCTTTGCAACGTTCTGAGTTAACATTCACCGATGGAGCAGCAAGGACGTTGTGCAGGGTAACGAGGGTAAGGATAGCTGAACTTAAGGGTACAGTGAACTGCATGTTGGCGATATCTTAGTAGGGTGCGATTGAGGCTGTGCAATGCTTAACCATCGAAGTTTAAGAAAGCACGGTTAATGAAGAGCAGACATTCTCCTTATTTATCGTAGAAATGCGGTCTGCGAAATGCGGTTCAGTCTGACATCGCGTATGGCTGACCAAGTGATCACTATCATTGAACAAACGCAACTCGCGCATGCCAATGCAGTCATCCTAACCCTGGCGCTATAAGTTTGCTAATATGTTCTTCTAACCGTTCTGATTGAACAATAAAACCTGCCAGCGCATGTCCATAGTCGGCTTACTTGCTGATTTCAGCATGTCAGAGTCGTTGCAATGCACGGTGGTAGCACTGCATGTTGAATGGGATGAAGTCTAGACTTGCTTGTGGTTTGGGTCGCCAACAGGGCCCGGCTCAATCGACGGCGGGGACGATAAATGGAGAGTTCTTGCCGATGCTTGTCCTCCCCCCTGACTCTTCAATGTCTCCGCAAGGCCCTTTGCGGGCGATGACTGCCCGTGGGCAGAGAAATGAGCTTCACCTCAGATAAACGGCCTTGTGGATGCAAACCTTCAACACAGAGCACAAGCTTTGATTGCAATGCTAGCATACATGGTAGATCAACCCACAGGCCGCCTCTGTCAGCACTCAAATGTCGGCAATTCAAGATGACTTCAGTGTCTCCAATTTCTGACGAGAGCCCTGAAGCCGGGCGCGATCGGAAACTGGGGTTGCTCTCTAGCGTGCGGCGTCGAAAAAAGGTAAGGGTCCTTGCCCCTGTTGTCCTGCGGGCTCCATTTCGCGCACAAATGATGACCCATTGGACGTGCATCACCGTACGAGTCGCGGCCAGTCCGCAGTTGTGGAGTCTGATGGGACCTTCCGAGATCTCGTTGAGCAATGAGTGATCATCCAATCTAAGTGGTATTCCGCTATCCTTCTAATCGTCCTAAGCTGTGAGGCCGGATTCAAAAATATGCGTTCATCCCCGGTGTCATTGCACATTATCATATATCGACCGCCTTCGGTGAATTCGAAGTTGTCCGAATTGATTCAATCGACGACTCTAGACTACTCGGCCATCTCGATTCTCTTTGGTTCCTAGCCTCTGCGTGAGTCTTTCAATCATCCTAAGTGGCTGTTCTATGTTCGAGGTTGTTCTCCTTGGACTTTTCCTTGCCTCGTAGAGTAGTTCCTCGCCCACCTGGCGAGCCTCCACATTTTGACCGTATTCTTTCAACTTAGAAACAAAGTTCCAACCTGTGATTACACTTTCTCGATGGTCGACTCCATATACTCCCTTGTACAGCTGTAGAGTATGTCGAAACAGTGCGAATCCATCTTCCCTTGTCTCGCGATGTTGCACTAAATTAAGAGCCAAGTTCGATTCGTGAACGAGCACATCTGGATGTGTAGGTCCGAGAATCTTTCTGGTAACATCCAATACCTCGCGGTATAAGGTGTCCGCCTCAATATGCTTTGCCCGGTCGAAGAGAACGTTAGCTAGATTCGACATGCGATCCATTGTATAGAGACTCTGTCGCCCGAGAAACCGTTTGCTTCGTGATAATGCTTCCCGCTGCATCTCCTCGGATCTCTCAGTATCACCTGTTAGTGCCACAGCTACGGCCAGGTCACTGAGCGCTTCGATTGTTTGCCGATCATTCTCTCCCAGTATCTCCGTTCGATCTTTCACAAGCTGCTCGAGAAGAGGAATGGCTTCTTTATCTTCATTGTGGTTCAACAGACTCCAAGCAAGGAGTCCAATGCTCTGCATAGTGTTCACGTGTTTGGCGCCGAGGTGCTTCAGGTTCATTTCCATAGACTGCTGAAACTTCGTCTTAGCTTCCTCACAGCTCCCCATCCAATGGATATATCTTCCGGTTGAATTGAGAAGGATCGCCTTGGCTTTTCCAACATTCTGGCTTTCAGTAGTGAATGAATGCTGAAGTACGGCCTCTGCATGAGGTAGTAAACTCGCACACTGGGTAAAATAGTCGGCTTCGTGGTGTGAAGTCGGCTGAGGAAACCTTTCGTTGACGCTTTCCAAGGCCACCAGAGCCCACTTATCGACGTCTGACGGCATCATCCTCTGTAGCCACAACTTGGTCGCAACTTGCACGAGTCGGTGTGTGCTGAACGAAGAGCTATTTTCATTGGAATTGATGAATGAGTACGCTTCCAAAAGTTCCGCGCTGTCTTCGAAGTCGAAACAGTCTTCCTCTTTGGACTGCGAAAGTTGTGCTGGGATTCCTTGGTTTTGCAAGCAGCTGATGACAAACAACAGTAGTGATGCCCTTGGATCGAGGCTCTGGATAGACTCGAATGAAATCATCCATGTTTTTGCGACAGACTCCAGGGAGCTTTCTGATCGTGCGTGATCTGAGAACTCGTGACTCAAGAGCATGGCTTTGGCAACGTCTCCCTCCGGTATCGATCGACATATTCCTGGATTGTCTTCCGTCGTTTGGCCATGAATGCAACTGCTTGGTTGATGGCTAGGGGGATGTATTCGAGACAATCGAGCAAAGTGATGATGTCTATGTCAGATTCATCCTGTTGTAGCCGACGGTTCACCAGTTGAATGCCTTCGGTCTTTCTCATCTCTCGTACGTCGACTGGCTTTGAAGGGGTAGCCACGTCAACGGCGACGTGACGGCTCCTGGTAGTAAACAGAAGAGAGCCACGGCTACGGCGCGGCATGCATTCGGACGGTGTTTTGCCACACCTCATTTTCTCTTGAAAGAACCCGGCCGCGTTGTCCACATTGTCAACAACCAACAACCAGGGTCCAGGGTGCCGGACAAGCCAACTTTTAACCAGAGCGGTAGCCTCCGTGACTGAATCTCGATAGTTTATGAGATCACACCCGCGGGCGATTTGAGTGAAAGATTCCTCAAAGCGTTCTGACGTCGCCGCATTCACCCAGAAGACAGAAACGTCGCCATCTTCCTCTCGCGTTCGATAACAGTATTCGAGAGCTACCTGAGACTTTCTGTTTGATCTGTTAGACAGAGATAAATCTCAAGTCTGCGAGTTCCCTTACCCTATGCCTCGAAGTCCGTAAAGTGCAGCCTTTGGCTGGCTTTCCCTCTCCGTTGCGAGGGTCTCATCCAAGGCCTTGAAAATATCATGACGTCCGACGAAGTTGATGTTCCTATCATAGGGAACAATCCAAAAGGCTTCAGAGGGAGGATCGCAAGATGACGGCGTCTTTTCGAGATCCAGGGAGCCGGCGATATCGGAGATTTGGTGAAATACTAAAGCGTTCATGTATTCCTTGAGAGCACTTGCAGCGTCGTCAATCTTTTTGTCGGATGCTAAGCTCTTCATCGCTGCTAATGTTCGACTCCATTTAGATGCATCTTCTGCAGGCAGAACATTTTCAAGGATTAGATTGAGCCTTGCTGTGGTAGCTGAACAGCCTACTACCACTGGCACAAGTGCTATTTGCGTATCCACTGACATCTTGTCGTCTTGAACCTTCCGCTTGAGCCTCTCCAGATCATGATTAATCAGGGGGAGGACGGCCGTGATCTGCTTCAAATTATCCGGTATGTCTTCGACGGCAGCGTAAAAGTCTGCCAGACGATCTGCCACTTTGATGCCGATTGCGCAAACTGGGCAATAGCGGCCACGAGGCCGACAACGTCCATTGTGTCAACACAATACAGCCTTTTGTATGTGAGTGTCTTTGGACGCGTCGCCAAATATACATTTCGTGAGGGTGCCGATGAACTAGGTGCGAGAGCCTCACCTCCCATCGGCTGCTGGGCGAAAATAGCGCCTTATCTCAAAATGCGCTCTCAATTACCCCGCTCAGTCTGCATGTGATTATGTATATGGAAAACGGCTGAAATGGAAATTGATACCGATAGGTGGTGTCACGCGTGCTGACAACATTCATGCGGCTTAAGGATCGACGTTCTTGGTTGGCCGCTTGGCAACCAATACTTCTACTGACGCATGGTACGCATACCTGGGTCTCCTCGCACATAAAGGGCGATGTTTTCTTTTCACTTAAGCTTCTGGTTGCATCGTATCTTTGACAGCTCGAGATGGCCGCACATAGAAATCCTTCTGCCAACACAAACGCATCAAGTTGTGAACACTGCGATGTCTCGGGCACTAGCTCCGCAGTCGACTACTCAGCCATTCCCAACGATAAAAAGCTCTCGGGTGGGATTCGTGAACCCTTTTCAACAAATCAGGTTGTGCCATCTGTATAAGAGATTAAGCTTTCTTGTGCAATACGATGACTCTGATTGACATCCATTGCTCCCGCATGGAGCAGGACAGAACGGATGTCGCATCTTATGTAGAAGCTGCAAATACCTGAATCAGTATTAAGGATGCGGTCGCATTTTCATTTCGGCATTTCTGCCCTCTGTCCGAGTCATTGCGGTGTGGTTTGGCCAAGCGCGACCTGGACAGATGATGGCAGGGTGGATGAAGACCGTACAAAACCTTTTAGGCTACTGCTGACATTATCACATTGAAATAGTGACAAGATGGATTGTCTGCAAGACGGCACAATGCGGTTTAGTTAAGTCCCAGCGTGGCGCCTATGATTTTTCACTGTAATGCGAGCTTGGTTCCTATCTCCCCGGCCGGGGCTCTTTAACTCCGGCTCCGTGAGCGAGACCCGAATCCCCACTAGGTCGGCATCCGAACGGCGATTGCACATCATTTTGGGGCCGTGAGGTCTACGCCTCTGACCCAGTCACAAAGGCTATTAACGGAAGCATTTAGTAATGCAGATGCCATTCTACTAACCCCCCCGCTTGAATAAGTCTCAACTGATGAGGGCTATCAAAAGGTGAGACGGCTAGATCCAGATGTTTGCATGCAATTCTGCTGAGGTCTTGCTATACATCATACTACGCTAGTGGGGGTAAAGGAGGAGGATATGCTTTTGCTCAGATGCACATACGATGGGTTTTGCACGCGGCTACGCTAGTTGTGCCGCCAGTTCCACAGTTGGAGATAGAACTCGTGCCTACATCCATTTTGACATTGACAGATGGTGAACAACGATCTCAGCACCGAGCATAAGCCCCGATCATGGTGATCGAAGTAGGGATAGACTATGCGTTTGCCGTGCTAACCAAACATAATCCACTAATGTAGTATTGTCTGTGTCCTGGCTTGATGAATCCCAAATATTTCGAATTCCAAATCCTTGGTCCCCGATGCCCGTACAGATTCGCAGACTATCTAGCAAATGGATTTTCAGAATCCATAAATATCGGGTATGATTACCGGAAGAGCCCAACACGATTCATACCACAACCAAGCAAACGTTTTCAATCGCTCTACCGAAACACTTTTTCCCCTTCCATATCTCACGCATCAAGATGCTGGTTTCTTCCATCATACTCAATTTGGCTGTTGCAGCACAGGCAGTGGCGTCGTCCTCATACACATCCACTTCTGCTCTTCTATCAAGCTCGTCGCTCTTGTCAACGTCCGGGTTCTCCGAGCCTGAACAACATGTCACGCATGATGGATCAGCTCTTTGCGTCTCTGGGATAGTCCCAGTCGCAGCAGCGGCGAGAAACATCAAGTTTGATTTTCCATTACCCGCCAATCAATCACAGGTTACGCAAGCGATCGTTAGCCAATGGTCTTCCGGTGTGAGCTTCCCGAACTCCATCACAGCCGGCTCTCATTCTGCCAATGGTACCTACAACATCGGTGCGACACTCTGCCTACCACAAGGCAAGCGAACTGGAAAAATCCAAGTCTTAACTCATGGCATTGGCTTCGACCGTCGGTGCTGGGATCTTGCACCCGACTACAGCTATGTAGATATTGCTGTGGCGGCCGGGTACGCTGTCTTCTACTATGATCGTCTGGGCGTCGGCTCGTCATCGAAAGAAGATCCCATCACGACAGTTCAGTCTTCGCTCGAGCTCGAGATTCTGGCAGAACTGGTCCGAAAGCTACGTGGCGGCTTCTTCAGCGACCACAAATTTTCTACCATTGTTGGAGTAGGCCACTCCTTCGGCAGCGCTCTCACCCAGGGAATCACTGCAACGTATCCATCGTTACTGGATGCTGTGGTATTGACCGGCTTTACCGTGAACGGCAGTGGCATGCCGGGGTTTTCTCTTGGTCAGAACCCAGCAATCGCGGCAACAAATCAGCCGTCTCGCTTTGGCAATCTATCCACTGGGTATTTGGTCATCGATTCTATGATATCTACGCAGACCACCTTTTTTCATCATCCAGGCCTCGATTCCAGGATACTTGTGCTCGCAGACGCAATAAAGGCAACGGTGACGCTGGGGGAGTTTTTTACAACCAAACTCACGGTTAAAATGGCGACAGTATTCAGCCGTCCCCTTGCCCTTGTCAGCGGCAACGAGGACTTGGGGTTCTGCTCTGGGAATTGCAGTTATCCGATCGATCTGCTGGCTGAAACCGCGAAGGCGTTATACCCCAAGATTCCTTCTAACATGGTTGAGACCTATTCCATACCGCTTACTGGACATGGCCTGAATTTGCACTACTCTGCCGGTCGAGCATTCAAGTTCATTCAAGAATTCTTGGAACGACAAGGAATTTAAGCCCCCGACAGGCTTTGTCGCGATGGATCTGAATGCCACTTATGCTAATACATATTGGACCCCATTCGTAGAATACATAAAGCGTACATACCAGATTCGCGGCGGAGATAGAATTACGTGCACGACAAACAAGGGAATGTTGAACTATATATTCACCTAATTACTAGTTAATCCTTTTGACTCTAATAAATTAAGCGCAGATGAGCTTTATTTAAAACCGGCTTGGGGTACGGAAATAAATAAGTCTTGCTTAAAGTTACTATTGTAATGTTCTGAAAATATACTCCTCAATACTGATCATTTTCCTATCTTCATGAAGGAGGAGTGTAGAAGGTGTGCTCAAAGACTAATTACTAACTAATAGATCGTCTATTATATTAGCAGACTTGGACCATATTTCATCCTGCATTCTTCGTTTTCTATCGGTGCTGGGCAAGTAAAAGCTTGGTAAAGTCAGCATTGAAGGCTTTGCGTAAACCGTCTACTTGTGCCATTCCGCGCCGCACAGGCTTTTTTGATAACATTCACAGCCAATCTAAACAGAATACAAGCGAACAATCTTTTTCTATCGCAGTGTCATCATCATGGAATACAATGAGCCGCAGAAACATTGGCTCAGCTGAATTGAAACCGAGTGATTGGAATATCTAGTCACCAGAGCTGACCAAGGGCGACGTCTGTACTAAGTGCAATAGTACATAGGTAACAGATTCCCCATTGAGTAATAATTGTTCTGCGTCCCCTACATCTAAGCAACTGCCCGGTAGCAAGGATAGCTACCACGGTCCAGAGAGTTTCGAAGCTCTCTAATACGCTCCTCAGTCAACAGCAACGATGTAGGGAAGTCTTGTGGAAGTTCCTCCCCCAATATCATAGAAGCAGCAGCCTGACAAGAGCGGAACGCCTTGACCATACCAGTAGCATGATAGGCACCACAGACAAACTGATGGCTGCGGCCTGCGAAGGGAAGTGGTCCTATGAACGGAAGACCGTCTTGGGTGAAGCTTACAATGCCGGACCAGGGGTGATAGATGCTCGTAGCTGCATCCGCCTTCGGGTTTGCAATAGCCTCGAAGGGGAAACCCCGCAGATGTGCGTGAGGTGCTAGATCAGTCACAGTGTCGTCACCGGTCACGGTACGTCCTGTACAGGCGCGACCAGTGACGATGCCTCCGTCCTTACGTTGGATAAGGTAGTCGTAGTCTTTGCGCCCATAACGATACCAAACGGAGTACTCTGGAACTGTTCCGAGAGGAGACTGCCCTTTTGCTATCCGCCGCCCAGTGAACGACATTCACACGGACTGGCGAGACGAAGGGCTGCATCTCGGGAAGAAGGTAGCCCATCCAGGCGTTGGTGGCGTGGATGATCTTCCTGGCCTTGACGTTACCACGCTTCGTCTTGACGGTGGCAAACTCTTCTCCGTCGCGATCATCGATGGACTCCACAGCTGTGTTGGTCTGCATGTTGACATTGTTGCCTCCGATGAGGTTCTCCCAGACCTTGGCGATCCACTTGTAAGGCCAGACAGAGCCTGCGGGGATGGTGATGGCTCCGATGCAGCGCTTCGATAACTTCATCTGGTGCTGCAGGATATCCCTATCGGTATGAACGGTGTGTAGAGCGGCAAGGTGAGGCGCGTGCACACGAATGTCCTCCAGAGCCTTGAGGTCTTGTTCAAAAACTGCCTGGTCGTAATAGGCCTCTACACCAGTGGTGAGAACCAAGTCACAGTCTGCACCGTCTTCCTTCGTTGCAGCAGCGATGGCGTCCAGGTGACTTTGCTCAAATTCAGAGATCTTGATGGCCTCCTCAATTCCGAACTGGTGTTTGCGCTCGTTCCACATCGAGAAAAGCATAGTCTTGATGTGACCTCCATTGCGGCCGGTGGCACCGGAGCAGAGAGTTCTAGCTTCGAGGACAACGATCTTCAAATCTGGTCTCCTCGCACAGATAGTGCGGGCTAGGGTCATGCCGGAAATACCGGTGCCAATGATGACGAGTTCGACAGCATCTTGAGGCCATGGCGAATTGTGGTTGGCGTAAGCGCTTGGGTTGACATGCCAGTATGGCTTGGTCGAGTTGGCGCGAGGCAGACCAGGGTTGACCACGCCCGGCGGGTAGATGCCTTCAAGAGCTCCAGACATTTCACTCAAGATATATCAGTTGAATCGAATGATCTCAGGGAGAATAAAGAAGCAGCAGACCGGGTGCACGGATGAAGAAGCGGCAACAATGAAGTTGGAGTTGAAGGTTTGGTGTGGCTCTTTACATATGAAATGAACAAGCAACTAACCATGTTTTGGTGTGTAGGCTGGCCAGATGTGCCATAAAGCTCAACATGGTGACCGCGTCAACATCAATCCGCTTTAGGAAGGTTTAGTGAGACCTTTGGGCTCCCCACCATGCGATTCTGGGCCGGTCTAATCACCGGTGGGGCATAGCTTAGTTACCCACGCCAATCCACCCATTTGTCTGATAGATTTCCGGATCTCCCCCGATATCTGCCCGGAGCCTAGAAAGGTGGACCAACTGAAGTGGTCTCTCAGCTCTATCCCAAAAGAGTCAATGAGGTCTCCGCATGGTCTCTTCTTATTTCCTCTTTCCAGAAGCACACGTGCTATTCCCAGTCTCCCAGCATCTGTTGTTTGTTTGTTTGTTTTGTATTTAACGCCGTGGCGGCAAGGGCGCAGCCGCCCTTGCGGCCGACCTCCCGAAGGGTATGTGGCGTGGAGAGCCGTAGCTATATACTCTAAAGTACACGCCGTATCCTGACGTCCTCCAAGTCTTGCTCGTGAGCTACTATGTGCTCTATCCGTTCCTAGTTCCCAC
>JABGMY010000291.1:0-24395 GCA_014705525.1 Colletotrichum sp. HC292
GGCAGTCTACAGCACCGTAAGAACGCACAAACACTCGCGCTCCTCATACTCTGAGTCGTCTCCGCTGGCGGCTTCGAGAAACAGCTCGTTGACCTTCCGCCCCTTCAAGCGACCGATGCCCACCCCCAACAAGACCATTGCAGTCATCAACGCCGCCGGTCGCCAGGCTGCCTCTTTCATCAGAGTCGCCACCGCCGTTGGCTACCATGTCCGCGCCCAGCTGAGGAATCTTGAGGGTGTCGTGGCAACCGAAGTCAACTCAAATCCCAACGTCACTGTCCTCGTCGGCGAGCTCTACACGAGACACAAGCCTACCCCCGACAACAGAGACGTGACAACGAATGGTCCCATCTCCGGCGTCGGCGTTAACCATGACTTGATCAACGATCTCTTCCGCGGCGTTCAGCTCGCCTTCATCAACACCACATTTTATGGGGACGAGTTCCAAATCGGCAAGGCACTCGCCGATGCCGCAAAGAAGGCCGGCGTTCAGCACTACGTCTACTCTTCCATGCCGGACCACGCAGCCTACAACTCCGAGTGGCCGTCGCTGCCTCTCTGGGCCGCCAAACACCAGGTTGAGGAATACGTGCGCAAGATTGAGCTGCCTGCAACTTTCGTCTACACAGGCATCTACAACAACAACTTCACCTCCCTGCCGTACCCACTCTTCTGCATGGAGCTCATGCCGGACGGTTCTTTCCAATGGCAAGCCCCGTTTCATGAGGATGTGAAGCTGCCTTGGCTCGATGCCGAGCATGATGTTGGCCCAGCCATCCTGCAAGTTTTCAAGGACGGCGTATCCAAGTGGAGGACAAAGCGCGTTGCACTGGCATGGGAAATGCTCACCCCCCGCGAGGCCTGCGAGGTCTTTGCCAGGGGTGTTGGGCGGCCCGTGAAGTATATCCGGGGTCCCATCGCCTTGAAGGTGAAGATTCCCAACGGATATCGCCAGCACCTCGAGGCTTTGGAGAAGCTGTTCTCGCTAGGCCATGACGACCCCACGAAACAACCCCCCTACTTTGGTGACGCCGAGCTGGAGGAAAACTGTCTTTCCCAGTCAATGGCACTCTGGGAGGGTCCGCGAGGTCTCGAGGAGTACGCGCAGGAAGCTTTCCCTCTGGAAGAGCAAGCCAACGGGCTTACATGGATGCTGGAGGAGGAGGAAGAGGCAACCGAAGACGATGCAGCTCCCGTCCATGGCACGAACATTCCCGGCGCTCGCCAGCCCGAGCAAGAGGTGCAGCAGGAAGAAGAGGACGATGAATATTCTGAGGATGAAGATGAAGGTCTGACAATGAGAGGCCTGAAGAGAGACGAAGAGGAATGGCTTGCTTAAGAGCCTGGTGACTTGACACGCCGGCGGCACCACTCGATTTCGGCTGCCATGAGCTCGAACGACTTTTGAAGCACACACAACCCACACACGACAAACATTTTGCATGCAGCGGCGTCTGGGCAAGGAGGAAGGAAAGACAAAAAATGACGGGAAATCGGTTCGGGAAAAAAGTGCGTGTTGCGGGATTGAGTTTTTTGTGCTATTGGCTGCCCGGCAGATACGCATGTCTCACGCGTCCCTCCGGAAGTCAATCTGCCTGGGTCAGTTGTTTGGTTTCAGTGATGGTGATGAGAGCTCTTTCCTCGATTTCATTTTCCCATGGGCTGGCATGGCGTTGCGTGGTCGACAAAACAAAAAGTAAGGGACGGCGAGTAATGCATAGCTCGCGGGCGATTCGAATTGGGTGTTTTTTGCTTTTTTCCCGCTCCCCATGAAAGCATTGCGTCGGAGAAAGACAGGAAATAGGTCACCAATATTACAAGACGTATTTATTTCGACATCGTTCTGCAAACAACGTGAGGTTGACGAGGGACACGCGCGACATGAGAGCTGAGACCCAGGGGAAAGGTCGCTTTTACATATTTATCCCTGATTTTGTGGCCAGGTCACGGAACGTGACTCTGGATGCCGCGAGGGCGGCAGCGGCCGTTCGTCCCCTTGCTCCCAGCGTGGGGGTTTCCGCAGCGCTGACCAGAAGAATCCCGATTCGGTGAGGCCCGCGTGGGACGGTCAACCATCCAAGGCCACCAACGGTATCCGTAATTCGTGTAGGTAAGTTTAGACAGCAACTAGAATAAAAAAAAATAAAGATAATAAGACGAACCATCGTGGGGCCGGCCGGCCGCCGCGAAAGATGTGCACATGGGGGGGACCCGGGACTTGCATGAGATGACTTCATTCTTATTTATAGGGGGGGCCGCCGCCCCCGTTTCGGTTCTTCATTGTCACTCACTTATTTCTCCTTTGGGTTTGGCACGCGGGTTGTACTCGTTCATCTGATGAAGAAGTTATTGATCCTTGGCGTTGAAGTGATCCCTCTTCTAGGAAGGTTTCCATCACAGCTATCATTTCTCACAATGGGGGGGCGCGGTCTTACATCAATACTATGCAAGAATATCCAAGTCTGGTGGTTTCCATCGCCTTTGTTCGGATACAGACGGGATATGACTAGAACACACAGAGAGAGAGAGAGAGAGGACCCATCTCCAGAGCAGTGTCCTTGACTCTTGGGTGTTGCAATCTGATAAGGAACTGGTCCTAGCCCCATCTCTTCTTCCCTCGCGGCCCCCCCAGAACTGAAAATCTTGACGATAAGCAGGGGGGGAGTGTTGCCACGCGTGGGAGCCGACTGAAACCGAGTCGTGGGAAATTTTCCCTCTCTTTGAGCTCCCCCTTGCGTGTGGCCTGATGAGTTGTGAGAGTGATGCGGCGATGGCTTCTGCATGCTCATGAAGCATGAGTATATCATGGAGTAAAGTGAGATGGTACTTGCGTCAACTTGACCGAGCCTGTTAACGATAAGCAAAGCAGCCTATAAAAACATGAGTTATTGTGTTTCGTGACATTGTGTTGCGCAGCTGGAAGATGTGCGCCCCGGGCGAACAAGAGATCTCAAACGCATCAACGAAACCACACCATAACACCGCCACCACCATCTTCACAAGCGCAGATATTCTCACTCACGGTCTTCATCTCTCAGTTTTAAACCCTCATGGGAGTGCAGGTGAAGTATCTACCAGGGTGAAATCAATTATCGGCGGGTTTCCGAAGGTCTTTTCCCCCCTTATCCACTCTCACTCACCTGAGGACCCTCCGTCAGGGCTGTCCGCGGGAGGGAGCACTCCCAACCAGAGCGTCATTAGGCCCATACGCAAGCTGTATTACTGTCTCGACGATGCAGAATGCAGTGGGAACCTTCAGCCATCTTTCTCAAGCCCCGTGGCCCTAGGGACGCAGGATTTGGGCGTAGCATCGCACGCTCAGCTGGTTGAATCGATCATCTCCAGGGTATTCTCTCTCCTAAAAGCGAAGGAGCCCTCGCGCCATGATTTTGGGTGATGAAAGTCATGTTGGAGGTAACCATCGCTACGTAGCTACGGTTTGATGCCTCCAGGTACTCGTGTTTGACGATTTGCATCCGCAGTTCAGGGCGAGGACAGTCTACACGCCCAATGGCAGGTGTTACAGATTTCTGCAGCTCAATGGGCTATCCCATAAATCTCTTCGAGTGAGGTTTAAATTTCGGCATCATCATTATATGCACGCGTACGGAGTATCCCTCAGTGACTCTTCAGCCTACCAAGCGGCGCTCGTCCCCTGGCCCCCTTATCAATGCCATAGCCCGCCTCACACTGAACCACCGCAGCTATCCCCCAACCTCGCAAAGACTGTTAAACGAAAATCATACGCGTCTGACATTGGGCATCCTCTAATCTTTCTTTCCTGGCTCAGCCGCCTGAGAAAACTCATTCATCTCATGTCCCAGAACGCCCCCACTGGGAGCAGTCCCAGCACCAACACGCCCTTCAGGCAACTCATTCATGGCGTCTTCCTCGGCGTCCAAACCGCGAAACTGGACCCAGAAGGTCGCTCCCGCGACGGCGGCTAGGACAGCCACGATCCCGTAGTTCCAGACGAGGTACGGATCCGCACTCAGGGGGGTGAACGCCTGGCCCAGCGCAGCCGAGATGGCGGACATGAACAGCGCGACGGCCTGGACCATGGACCTCATGTTCTTCGGCGCCTTGCTGAAGGCATACTCCAGGCTGGTGATGCTGGCAAAGATCTCCGACAGAGCGATGAGCACGTATGCGCCGGTCTGGGCCCAGACCAGGATGTCGACGTTGGGACAAGGTTCGCCGTTCGGCAAGTTGCCGGAGGCGTTGTCGCCGCAGACGGACTTCTGGTAGATGTAGTACTGGAGGACGCATGCCCAGACCATGGCGGCAGATCCGGTGAAGAAGCCGAAGGTTATCTTGCGGATGGGCGTGAAGCGGATCTTCATCTTGCGAAGGGTGGGGTACAGGACGAGATCGCAGAGAGGGATGAAGATAAGCAGGGCCAGGGGGTCGAGATTAGATAGAACGTCGTTCGGAAGCCCGTTCAGCTTCATTGTTGCCGCCTGGGAGACGAGATTGTTGTTCACTGACTAGTGTAAGTTGATGAACGTGTTGTGCGGAAAGGGGAGACTTACATTGGTTGTAAGAAAGCCAGTATATCGGGTACCAGGAGAACACAGCGCATGCTGCGAAGCCACGACGCCTTGAGAAGGTCAGCATACCTCCCAAATACGCAGCTTGCATCATTAACTTACAGCTCATCAACCCATGCATCATCATATGTCATCCACTTCGGACGAGTGGCATCGCTGAACCGGGACGGCTTGACGTTCTCCCAGAACGTACCGTCGTGCATGTTTCGCCAGGTTTTCATCGGGTTGATCGACCATCGACCCCTTTGCGCGAAGAAGAACGTCCGCAAAGCCGGACCCAATACAGACCCAGACGGAGGCTGGTCGCGATATCTTCCCCTGCCCCACCACATAACCAAAGGGCATAGTGCGAGCATGCAAGTCGGGAGCGTGAAGCTGAGCCAGAAACCAACGTATTTCTCCGCGTACACCATCGATATCTGACCGACCAAGGCGCCGATGTTGATGAAGAGGTAGAACCAATTGTACACTCGGTTGATGGTGATGGCAGGATCCACGATCACCCTCTCGCCGTCTTTCAACGTCCGCACGGTCAGGTGGTCGATTTCCAGCTGTTCGGTGATCAGAGGGCTGATGTTCGGCTTGAAGCCTCCAGTCGCAAATCTTCGATGTGTCAGCAGGTCCTGGGGATCTATACACCGGCTTGACTATACCCAATGGTAATCATTCCAACCAGAAGCGCGGCCAAGGAGTTCTCATTCGACTTGGTGATGACCGGAGGAATCGCCGAGGAAATAAGGATCAAGTGTCCGACAATATCGACGGCGATGGCAATGCAGATGGTCTTGTATCGACCCCAGTACTTGTCTGCGACCCAGGCGCCAAATAGGGGCATGAAATATTGCCAAAACTGGTTAAAGGTAGTGATGCCGGTTGAAGCCTGCTGTCCCATTCCTAGAGCACCGGGTTGACCTTTCGGAGAGTCAATGCCACGGCCGGTCGTCGAACCAGGCGGGAGGGGTTGTTGAATAAAGTTGGTAACTAAATCGTGTTAGTTGGTCTCTGTCTTCTGGTATTCTGATTGACTAATACATACACTAGGTTCTAGTCAGTTGTGTGATCTGGCGTAGGTAACCCAGCAAATTTACTTACAACAATGACAGATCCATAGTAAGAGAAACGCTCGCAGAGCTCAACGAAGGCAATGGTGAAGAGCTTGAAGGGTATATGATCCGCAACCCGTCGGAGGGTCTTCAGCTCCTCGTCAGTCGGGGCATCGGGCCGGCTCTGAATGCCTCTCTTCTCGTCCAACGAGACATCTTCATAATACTTCATGTCGTAGGAAACCTCGGTGCTTTGGCTACCGGCCTGCTCGATCCTATCTCGGTTGGACATCTTGACTGCGATCTCGCCCGCGATGACGACCACAGACACAGGAATGAATGGCTTGACAGATTATGGATGAGATGTCGTCCGCACTGATAAGCCCGAGGGTGCTGGGTGGTATATATCGTGGCTCGTGGCCTGAAGTATGAAACACATGCGGAAGGCAAGGATGGCGCGAGCTCGTTATCTCGAGGGTGGGAAAGGCTACGGATTGGCTCCTGGCAAAACCTGGAGTAGAGCGATGCAGGGATGCATTGGGAGTTCTCAAACGCTGCAAGAACGGACGGTTTGCCCTGCAGATCGTGGGGGAGGGGAGGCAAGTCATTGGGAGCGGCGACTTGTAGAAGGAAGGGTCTGAGCTCAGGGGCAAGAGCGTATGAGACACCAGACGAGATGGAAGCCAGACGGGCACTTTGCCTGTTGATGGCTTCCCAACTGTGATTTGGTTTATTGAAATGTTCTATTCTGGTTGATCGGCTCATGTTCCATGTCTGTGTGTTAAGCTTGATGCCCAAACTGTCGGGAGCCATCAGACCAAGCGACAATCACTGCCGAAAGTTGGAGGCGTTGGTTCAAACATGACTCCGTATAGAGCCAGAATACTGGAGAAGAATTTGTCACAGATAGCAACCTCGAGAGACTGGATGGCTTGTGAAAGACTGATCGGGATTTTGAAAGTAGATCTTCGTGTTGTTTTACGGACTTAGGAACATGCAGGGACACCCTTCAAGAACTGAGAAGATAATCTCTGCGAATAGGACGCCGGTATGTACCAAGTAGCATCAAGTAATGAAGAAATCTCAGCTGGCACGTACGACGGTCTCATTCGAGAAGCCGCATCCACTTGTAGCCGGTTTCCTTGACTTTGGTCGTCTCTTTGGAGTAGGAGGGACAACTCCGACTGGAAAGGAAACGAAGCTTTGCGGATGTTTCAAGTCCATCGCAACTTTAATGGCGGCACTAAAGGTAAACAAGCGCCAGTGATGGAGCCTCTGAGCTTCAAGGCTGCTTAAAAGGGCCCAATATTGGCGAGAGGGACAACGCTCGATATAATCTTCCACCTGAACTTGCGTCTTGGGGTGAGTGGCGCCGATGTTGAGATGCTGAAGAACCCATAACGACCCTTGGAGAAGTTTTAAGCGCATGTTACCAGTCACTTTGCATGGGGAATGTATTCTGTCTCAGTTCATAGTTAAGTCCGATAATGAAATGACACGGCAAACTAAGTCTCTGTGATCATATTTTCAGCTCACAGCTGGAAGACCTGGCCATCCTATCGTACCTGTTACGAGACCCGGGTCTTCAAAGAAGAGAAGAAACAGACCGATTCAACATGTTCGATGTCTCGTGAAACAGAGCCACGCTGAGTGTCGTCAAAACGTTATTGCCATTGATCCCAGTTCCGGGTGAACCCTCATGTTCCCGTAATACCTCTCTGACGACTCCAATGACTCTTCATGCTACGTCCATCTAGACTCCATTAAACCCGTGCTTTGGCTTGACTTCCGTCCTTTTGTTTCTGGCACCCCATTGCTGTCTCATAATGCTCGGCAATTCTTGCACGGCTTTTCGCAGTATTGACGGTTTTGACTCCTCGTCCCCCTTCTCAAGACGCCAATTACAAATTGCCGCGCAAAAAACGAAGTTAATCACAACCAGCCCGCAGCCACAAACAGTGATGATGGCGACCTGGTTTCATGTCAGATCTTAATATTAACTCCAGATCCACCATAAATAAGGGGGCAAAAGAGGAAATAAAGAGTAAGATTTTACTCACAGCCCGGGAAACCTTCGCTTGCAACGGGTCGAACGCGGGTGTTAACAAGTTCAAAGTGTATCCGACGATGAAGAAGATCCAAGAGAAGTTCATAAGCATCAGCGGATACTGCCACAGCCAGAGCATCTTCCGGCTTCTGCGCCTGATAAGGCCCGAGTAGTTTCCCGCGACAGAGGGTTGCAAGAACAAAGTCAAGGCTTTCTTGCATTTTTTGTCATCGAATGTTGGGTCGTCCTCCGTCTCAGGAAGATGACGTAGCAGGCGTTGTTGGGCTGAACTGATAAGGGCAAAGGAGGACAAGAACAAGCTCCAGTGCCAGAACATCTTGGCTGCCCAAATCGCCTGTTCGGTTGTAGGCCATGAGAAGATGGTTATTACTGCTGCACCAGAGAGAGATGCCTGTTGAACAGATAGGGTCAGTACTTGTTATTCTCACGAAAGGCCGCTTGAGAAAAGATGGCTTTCGCTTACTGCTTTCTGTACGAAATCAAGTTCCTTATTTTTGATCTGGCGGAAATCAGCCAACACCTTGACCACCGCTGGCAGGTCTTTTTCGTAGTCCTGACATTCATGAATCTTGTCCAATGGATCGATGGTATGATATTTCAGAGATCCTGAATAGCTGAAGCTCAGAATATTGAACAGAACTTCCGTTATTTTGTCGAAACGGTCCGACCATTTACCTTGCCCTGAAGGTACTTTAGAGGTGGAAGTTAGTCTTCTGTTCATAGTGTTGATGTCTCTTATGATGATGTTGATGAAGAACAAGTAGCTGGATGTTTGATCCAATACTCACATGTTTCGTTAGTGTCCAGAGTCTTGACATTTAATAGAATTCAGGCTGTCCACATCTCCTCTTTCGTTCTGGGAACTCTGCAAGACGCCAGCCTGGCCATCCCTGCGACGCATCATCTTGATACCAGAGCCATGTGGCTTAAAGGAGACCACACAAGGGTCAGGCTTACGCCAAGGTGACTGGAACATTTCTGCTGTCTCTTTATTTATGGCAATCCCTGGGAAGGCTGCGGCATAGATAACAGGAAATAGGAAACAACACAAATGTTGATGCCGCAACACGGGTATAGGTGATAAGAGTCGAGATCTCTGAGTGGTCGAGATCTTTGTTTGCCGTTAAGCCTTCACCCTGATGCAAATTTTTTAATTGCGTAGCCCGTTCTCTGACCTGTGGCTTATGCAGGTAACCGGAATATTGAAACTTGATGGGCTACTGATATCGTCGGCGCGTATTGGCACCAATGTCCAGAGGGATGAGGCTCTCCTTAATCTCATGTGCCGTCCATCCCCGTCCGGGATGCAATCAGTTGTACTGAACCCTTGCTCAAGGCGCTCGCTCTTGCGGTGTGCTTGCTTGTGCTTGCTAGCCAGGCGCTGGCAAGGCCACGCTCATGCTCGTATGAAAGTACATAAAGTATCGCTGACCTCAGATGCAAACGAGCTTTTGGCTTCATCAACGAGAATCAAGCAACAAGATTATTCAAAGCGAACTCAGCTACAGTTACTCAGAACGTCTCGAGGCCATCATGGCGGACCTACTCATACCCACCTACAATTGGGGGCATGTTATCACGCTCTACAAAGCGCCTCTACTCGCCCAAGTCAAGTACTTGAAGTTCAACAGGCCCGTCGACGTCGTTTGTCACTGGGCCATATGCATCAACGGTTATACCTACGAATTGATAAACAATCGGGAGAAGAAACTGGAAGACGGACCCAATGTGTACGAAACAAGGTTTCTCCTACTGCAGGACTGGAAAGACACCATGGAGAGAGAAGAGCGGAAAGTCGTCAGGCTTGACATAGACGAGTACCACACATCATCCTGGTGGGAACCCGGGACCATTGCATGGATCAGTAAAATGTCATGAAAAGAACACAGGACCACATTGTCCAAGCTACCCGTTGCTAACCAAAGAGGGGACAGCTCACCAAGTTTGGGAACATTCTCTCTCCGGCGCGTACCAGCTGAACAACAGCAACTGCCAGGTGTTCGTTCGCCGCCTTGTCGATCTCATCGGAGACAAAGACACAAAAGTACGATTTCCAGCCGCCTTCGACAGGGTGCTGGACAGAGGAAAGAGTACCACCTTGGTGACTGCGATAGTGGCAAGCGTGGCGACCATTTGGGCGGGAGCCATAGTTGGGCCAGTGGACGGCGGAACTTCTGCATACCTTCTCGGGAACATAGCACTCCGCAATGCTCAGACGTTAGCAGGCCATCGAGGGGACGGGATAAGGGAAAGGGATGCGGCACATGAGAACTTGAGATAGTATCTGGTCGAGGTAGGAGTTCTTTCCTAGACTTGATCGACAGAAGGATTTTTAACGCATTTTTTTGGTGAGAGGGCGTTTACTGCTTGTTTTGATTGTTGGGTAATAGTCTGTATCCGAGAGAGGATGTGTTGCTTAGATCAACTCGCGACCTGGCGAGTTCTTAGAAAATGTTGAGTATCTCAATATACTACAACAGCTGCCCTGAGAGTTTTCACACAATCAAACGACGGCGACGAAAAAGATGTCTGAGATGGCGGCTCCATTGCCCACACAGATCAGGGCACTGGTGCCGATCTGTGCAGTAGCATGCAATGGAATGCCGAGCCGTTGTATCATTGGATCGCGTATCTGGTGCTTGTTTCTCACCTGCAGGTACAATTTGAGCTCGTTTAGAGCACCGCTGTTGGGCGGGTGGTTTATTGAAGCTTGGTGAATGATGAAATGTGGCTTTGTTGCCGTATTAAATATTGATATGGACGAGTCTTTCCCTCGGAATGACCAATTGGAATATGTAAGCCGAAATCAGCGTCATGTACCCTCAAATCGCCCTCGGGCAGGGTCTATGTTCTTCCCGTCTCTTTCCTCGTCTATATCGTGGCACGTCGTCGCATCATGATGGTGCGTTACCATTACGTGGCTATCTGCCAGGGGCTCCTGCCATAACGTGCACCGAGCTCCTTAGAACTTGCCCTTGAGCAAGTTGGAGATCATCTCGCGACCGGTAATTCTCGTTGTCTTCCACAGCGTGGGGAAGTCGAGTGTGCTGGACAGGCCGTCGGCAAAGCCGAAGAAGAGCATAGGAGGGATCCAGCCGCGGGCGTACTCGAGCGCGAAGCAGCCCTCATCCATCTTGTACTGCTTGACGTCGCCGCGGTGCAGGTGGTGGACGCTGCCCTGGGGGTAGACCTCAGGCTCGTACTCGCCGGGGACGTAGGCGAGCTGGGTGCCGTAGAGGATGTTGAAGTAGTCATCGGCGGTGTGACGGCCGGAGTGGCCCTCGGTTCCGATGGCGGTGCCGAACACGATGAGGTACTCGGTGATGCCTTGCGGAGGGGAACACGTGTTAGTCAATCGGCATGGAGGAGTAGCGGTGTGGAAAGGAACTGCTTACTGGCGTGGATAATGTACATGGCGCCCATGGCACCGCCGGCGTTGTTAAAGACCCATTCCTCGTCGAGGTTCACGTTGTTGGGGACGATGCCATTGAGCTCGGTGACGATGTAGTTGACCACAGACTTGGTGTCGTTTCCGTGCGCGGCGATGGCGCGCTTGCTGAGATCGTGCAGATGCTCGTGGTCGAAAATGTAGAACTTCTCCAGGTTCTTCTCGAGGAACATGTAGATGGGGGTCAGGAGACCGATCCACAACGCCAGCGAGAACAGCCGGCTGATAGACAACATTATGAAGAAGATGCCAGAAACTTGAAACCCAAAGAATAGATCCAAAAAGAAAGCTCAAGGAATGTTGCAGAGGTATGTGTACCGGAAAGGTCTGCGACGGGACAGCCGGTAAATAAGTAAAAGTATCGTTGAGCTGCGGAATCGCACCGCTCCAATGTTTTGGTTGAGGACATGGACCCCCGTCACCCAGGACCCTGCAGATTCACTTTATTTCTGCCTTGCGCGACCGCCCGGGAGCTCGAGTTGCCAGTGGCCTGAGAACGGGCAGCTAGTCGTTAGCGGACAGCTCTCAGCGCCCAGCAGGTACAGGTGGTCTAGGATTCCTCCGGATAGCGGGGCCCCGGTGCACCTCTCGTCTAAACGACCCCGCGGGACTGTGCGGCCCCAATAGCTCACTGAAAAATTTCGGACATTCGGATTTTTACAATCCTCAAAAGCTGCCGAACGGAGCGGATTCTCACTCCAGCCTTGCTCGGAAGCGCAAAATCAATCCACTCTTTGTCATTCGTCAGCTCATTCTGCACGATTTGCAGACCGAGTACGAATAAGAGCTGCGGACCAGCCTGAACAAACGGACACTTCACATACGTCATATACGACAGTCTACAACATCTGAAGATGGCCACGGATGAGATTCCCCAGACCGCCGTCCCCGGCAAGGCATTGGGTCCGACCTCCCGCTACGTCGCCGGTCCCGGAACGCACATTTACAACGGCAACGTCGTGGCCTCGCTGATGGGCAAGGTGAAAGTGACCGCTTCCGCCAAGGCATCAGCTGGACCCGCGAAGCGCCTCACTCGCATCACGGCTCTCCCCGCAGATGAGCTGCCCACACTCTCTGTGGCCCCTCGACAGGCGCAGACCGACGGCGACAAGAAGCGCGAGGTGCTTCCCGACGTTGGAAACGTGGTTCTCTGTCGTGTGTTGCGCTTGATGCCGAAGCAAGCCATCGTGACGATCCAGCAGGTCGGTGACACGGTCTTGCAGACGGAGTGGCAGGGCGTCATCCGGTCTCAAGATGTGCGGGCGACCGAGAAGGACAAGGTCAAGATTTATGAGAGCTTCAAGCCCGGAGATATCGTGCGGGCGCAGGTGGTATGTTCCACGCCATCGGCCATGAGAGGATGAAGGGTTTCGACTAACCTTGTTTGACAGATTTCTCTTGGAGACCAGGCGAACTACTATCTCTCTACGGCAAGCAATGAGCTGGGCGTCATCATGGCCACCAGCGAGGCTGGCAACGATATGGTGCCGGTCAGCTGGAAAGAGTACAAGGACCCGGAGACGGGCATCGGAGAGCCGCGCAAGGTGGCCAAGCCGAACTGAGGAGTGCTTTCCAACCAACCAACCTCGCATTCGGAGCAGATCCCACAACCATGGCGGTGTGCCGTCCGCCGACAATGCCAGGCGGGACGCGCAACACGAGCCCGAATTAGAGTTTTCTTGCTCCGCCTCGGCCGCCGACGATGCTGACCGGTTGCCGGCTTCGCCCTCCGAACAAGGAAGAGCTTTCGTCGCGTTTCGAAACGGGAGGCTGATATGACGACATGACAGCGGGTTTGGCGGTTTCAGACTCTTGGACCGAACCCGAGGGCCGGCGCATAGCTTTAAATTTTTTCTGTTCTGAAGCTGCTGCGCATGAATTTGGAGGAAGCAATGAGGGGAGAGAGGGGGGATTGATCGCCGCGAACCACACCACGGAGGCGGCAGTCAGTGTCGTCTGGTGAGGGTTTGCATTTCATGTTCGGCAGAGTGCCCTACGTGTTCCCCGGCGACGTCGGGCACAGGCAGGCGGACGGACTGTGTAGGTGTCCAATGTGGCCAGTCCGATGTCAGTGCCATATTCATGCAAGGGGACGATCGTGGATTATCAGCAGGAAATTCCGAGCATCAACGGGAGAAAAGGGGCCAGGGAGAGGAAGGATTGAGGCTTGCGCCCACAGTTATGATACACGACGAATGTGACCCCTTTGTGGCCTTTGACGCAATCAGTGATGATGGCAGATGAACGTCGGGGACCAAACATTCTCCGGGCATTGGCAGCAATTAGACCAAAATTAAACAACAAGATCAACAAAAAAGTCAAAGAATGAATGGAAATGGAGTGATAAAAATCCATCAAATTAAATCAAACGTCCGACGGCCCGCACAAAGGTCAGGAAACACGGAGCAGATAGGGCCCTTGATGCAGCGTTGTGTTCTCCCTGCCATCTCGGTAGATGAGGCTGATCAAGGAGGGTGCTGGAACAGCAGTGGAGCACGGTCGTCGCCCAAATAAGGTGCTTCGCCAATCGCCGGCGCCGTTGGGCTGCTCCGCCCACGTTTTGGACGAGCCTCCCCAATTGCGACGGAAAGACGAAAGCAGGGAGGCGCAGTTGAACCCAGCCGCAGCCGGTCCCGTCGCGTTGGGTTGCGTTGGTTGATAGGTTGCAGCAAGCGTATTCATAGGCCACCTCGGCCCTGTACTCTGTACGGATACCCAGCCTTTGAAGCCTAGTGTCACACGCACACGGAGAAGATGGATCCTTACAACATACCACCCACCACCTCATAAACCCGGTGGCTAAGGTGAGAGGGGACAGGGACAGGACAGGAAGCACTTTGCATGGCACACACCACACACAAGGTACTGGACGGGGAGGGGAGGAGGAGGAGGCATGTGGGCGCCGGAAGTCCAGGCAGACGAAACGAGAGAAAATTGTGGTGAACACTTTTTTAATTTGTTCCTCGCCTTCCTAACGGTTCTAGCTCAGACAAGCCAATATCCTTCACATTTGGCGCCAAAACATCTGTTTCTCTTGTCTCTCACAGACTTTTGGTCAAAAGGTCGAAGCGCAAACACAGGGCCGAACAAGGGACACACGAGGTACCGCAGCGCTTTCCAACTATACCTACCTAACGACGGGACCTTTAACCTTACCTTAAACCTGCCATCGTGCGCCCACCCCTCGCATCCGCTATACCTCCCTTCCGAACCTCTTGCTCCGCGACGTCACACCTTCCAAACTCTAGCACCCGCTAGCTTTTCCCCCTTCCTGCACAAAAGCGACTCAACCACCCACCCAAAGCTTGTACGACTCGCAGCTTTTGTTGGCTCAAGCTCGGCGTCTTCGCACCTACACCTGTCACGCCTCTTCCCCTTCCTCGTCGTTGCCAGTCGCCAGCTTCTTACCTTAGCCGAACCTCTTCGTGCAGAGAGAGAGAGACAGAGAAAGAGAAAGAGAACGAACGTCCACCCGCATACCAGCCATGAGCGCAACCATGACAATGACCGCGCCTCTGCCGCCGCCGACACTATCCCTCTCAACGGACCACTCCGAGCAGCATTCCTGCCCATCCTGCGGCGTCGTCATCGAGCCACCACCCGCCCTCCTCGAAGCCCAAGCCCGCATCGCAGACCTCGAGGCCCAGGTGCGCCTGCTCAACCAAAAAGCAGCCGCCGCCGTCGACCGCTGGGCCGACTACGAAGACGAGCTCACACGCCTGCGCATCGCCGCCTCCCATAACCCTCCCCCGGCCCCGCCGAGCCCGTCGCCCACACGCACCTCGTTCCTGTCCGGCGGCGCAAACAGGCTGTCGCAGCTGCTGAGCCCGCGGGGCATGAAGAGCACGCCGAACCTGCGGGCGCCGACGCCGCCCCCGCCGGGGGAGCGGGACTCCGCGACGACGGAGGACCTGCTGGAGGCGTTGACGAGGGAGCAGAAGCTGAGGGTGCAGGCCGAGGCGAGATTGAGCACGACGAGCCAGGAGGTAGAGGAGCTGAGCGTCAGCCTGTTCGAGCAGGCGAACGAAATGGTCGCGACGGAGAGGAGGGCAAGGGCCAAGCTGGAGGAGCGGGTTGGGGTCCTCGAGAAGAGGGACCAAGACAAAAAGAGGCGGTTGGAGAGGTTGGAGGGTGCGGTTGGGCGCATCGAGAGGGTGAGGTCGTTGCTGGGAGAGATGAAGGATACCGCGGAGGCCGAGCGGCCCGCGGGAAGCCGGCTTTCTGGGGAAACAACGGGGTCGCAGTCGACACGGTCATCACAATTATGAGATGACTACGCTTGGCGATGAGTGTACGATGCATAGCAGTGCGATATTTATGACGACATGACTAGCATATTGGGCGGCTTCATGGATACACAAGGACATTTATGGATATCTGCGGAAGTTTGGGTTCGGTAATGGAGCATATATGGATGGCATAATGGACAGGCTCAAAAGACTTGGGAAAATGATAAGCTTGCATTTCAGGTCACACACCTGGTCTCAAATGCGATATTACTGTGCCAAAGACGAAAGGAAGGAATCAATTGGGTCGTCACAGCATGAATCTAATGTGTGTATCGACAATTAGCCAGCTGGAAAAGAGCAAGAGTTGTAGCTGTGAACTCTGCCACCTGGCCCGTAATGCTTTTGAGATCCTGCGAAATGATGCCTTATACGCCGTGCCTCTCCCATTTGCAATCAGTCGGATGTAATCGTGTCCCATGCTCTGCGTGCGTAGATCCTACATCTAAGCGGGCTGACTCAGTCTTTGATGCCATCCCACTCTGCCTCTTCAACTTTAGAGGGCGTCTTTGCCTTTGGATACGCCTTTGGTGACGCCCTGGGTGATCCCTTGGGCGATCCCTTGGGAGACTTCTTGGGCTCCTCGGTCTTTGCTTCTTCGGTCTTTGCTGCCTTGGCGGGCTTCCCGCCCTCGTCTGAACTGGAATTTCTCCTCTTCTTGACATTTCTGTCGCTGTCGTCGTTCTTCCTGTTCTCCTCCCACTTGCGCTTCTTCTGGAGCTTGTTGCGACCGTTGTTCTGCTGGCTGGCTTGGCTCTGGTTGCGTTGTTTCTCCGACTGCGGTGCGCCGTTGGGATACTTCTGCATCCAAGACGAGAGCATCTCCGACACCTTGGGGCTCCAAGCTTCCTCGCCCTTCTCCAAATCGCTGTATTCCAGGCAATTGTCGGTACGGACTTCAAAGTCACCCTGTCTCGAACGTTCAAGCTCAGCCATGATGCCGGCAGAATCGACCTTTGCTCCCAAGTCGTGGCAGAAACTGCGCACGTAGAAGCCAGAGGTGACAGTCATGCGAATCTTGGCAGCTGGCGGTCCCTTATCAGTCCACGGGAAGGGTTCATCCTCAGACGGGGGAGGAGGGATGAGGTTGGAACCCTTGCCGGGGGGCAATTGTCCGAGTGCCCCAGACATGAGGGCGTTGTTCTTGGGTGGGCGCTGCTTCTTGGGGGGCTTGTCGCGGATGAGATCGTCCTGCCGCTCCTCAAACTTCTTCTTAAAAGATTCGTGCTCCGAGATAGCCTTTTCCTCTTCCTTCTCCTCGGCTGGGGACAGTCTCCTGCCGCCATTGGCGTCCTGCTGCTTCTTGACCCGCCAGACCTGCTCGGCCAGGTTCTTCTCCGCAGTCTCGGCCTCCTCCGTAGGCCATCTAAAGTTATGCGAACCAGGCTCGTACCACTCGACCATCTCGAGATCGGTGACCTCGACTTCGCGACCGGCAATTTCTCTCGGGATGGCCTTACCCTCGCGGGCATACTCATACAGTGGCTTGCCTTCCATCTTGAGCGCAGAGTACAGCGGCGGAATCTGCTCGAACTTGCCCCTGAAGCTGTCCAGCGCCTTCTCAACCTGCTCCTTCGTGATGTGATCGTAGGGTCGTCTGCTCAATATCCTACCCACGCGGTCATAGGTGTCTGTGCTAGTGCCGAAAACCACTACGGTCTCGTACGTCTTGGTGCAATCGAGGAAGGAGCCGAGCGACTTGGTTCCCGAACCGACACCCAGGATGAGCACACCGGTGGCCATCGGATCGAGCGTTCCGCCGTGCCCCATCTTCACGCGAGTGTCCTTCTTGACCTGTCGGCGACGCTTCCACTCCTGTCGGGGCTCAGCGTTCTTAGCGGCGAGGTCCCTGTCGATCAACGGCTTGAACATGGCCGAGGGGTTGAATGCGGACTGAGCATCTCGAATCACTTGCGCAGAGCTCATGCCGTAAGGCTTGTTGATGGCTGGTCGCAGAGTCTGTGGTCAGCGAAGAGTCTCGATTTGCGCAAAACATGGCGCAACGAGAAAAACATTGACAGCCAAAACATTCGATTGGAATGGAGGCAAGCAGAGAGCAAAACTTACCGAAGACGCCTTCGAACACGGTGTCTTTCGCCATCTTCCAAAGAAGAGACGCAGCTCGCATTCGCCTCGGGTTGTAAATCAGTATTTGAATAAGAGGGAAGGGAAAAAAAGAGGAAGAGGCAGGGTCAAAGCTAGTGGGGGGAATAGGTGCGCTTTCTTTAGCTTTTGCGATGCGGTCTGCGGTTCACTGCATGCAGTTGTGCCAAATTTTTTTTGGAAGGGACGTTCCAGCGTGTGTTATCAGCTTATCGATTGGCTGGCAGCCGTTCAAGCCCCTGTCTCTGGGACCGCAAACCAGCAAGTCCCTTGCTGGCGCATCGAATCCCTCTACGTACCCGGTGCGCCCTCTTTCCAGCTCTAGCGGGGGAGCAGCAGCGGCTTCGAGTGCCCCGCACTGGTAGGTACCGTTCGGTTACGTTATTAGCGTGAAGCAATGGAAGGGCCGGTGGTTCGGGGGCCACCAGCCCAACAGTTGCTGTGCGCGCGCCTCTGTTCTGTTTAATGGAATTCATCGCGTTCGCGCGTGCGCCCTTCTCGATACCACCCTTTCGCCTCCACCAACTCTGGCGCAAGTCATCGCCCCGCAACCCTTCTTTTACAACTCTCCCACGACCTTGTCCACCAAACCTGCCTCGATAACGCCTGCCTTTCAGTACTGGTCTCGTGCCCGTTCCCAATGCTGGTCACCCTTACCGATTCCACGCATTCGATCGCAGTCTAGGCCACCAACATGGTCGGACGACGTAGAGCGTCCGACTCCACCACAGCAACCGTCGACCCCGAGGACAACGTTTACACCGATGAGCTAAACGTACTCAAGAAGTTCGATCCGCGATTGGAAGCCAATGACGCTACATCTACGATACAGACATTCATCCTTGAAGATGCCACCATCCACGACAAACACGGCCATCCTGCTGAGCTCTTCACAGTCAGGACGAAAGGGCCCTTTACAATTCGCGGCCGTTTGAAGATAGACCAAGAGCAAAGCTCCAGAGGTCAGTCACGCATACGCTCAAAATCATCATCTAACTCAGCGTAGCCAAAAACCCGGCCATGAGAACCGCCCTGATCGAATCCAAGAATATTCGGAGGTACGCTATAGGCGCTTTCGACTCAGAGAATTCCGTCAGATATGGTGCGTGGGCAGGTGGAGGTACTGGCTGGTTCGAGATAAGACCTCCGTCGGCCGAATACAAGCCAACACATGATCGGATGATCGAGGGCGTTGCCATTTACTACACCATTATGACGGCAATCGAGGAGCATGCGGATGCCGTCGAGGAGTACGAAACCCAAACCAAGCCCGCCAAGAAAGGGTCCAAGAAGAAAGGAAGAAAGTCACCACCAAAACCACTTACCATACATAGCTTGCTTCTAAAGGTGGGTGATTGCCGATCGAAGCACTATTGTGCCTGCTAATGTGCTCCAGTATGCGGTGGCTATGGGTGATGGGGCGACGCTTGACGAGGTTGAGGCGCGTTGCGACAATCATGCACCATTTTTAATCTCGCATTTCTATGAAGACCGCGCAGCGTTCGATTGGGAATCCACAATATTCTTCAAGTGGC
The DNA here is from genome assembly GCA_014705525.1 of Colletotrichum sp. HC292. Classification (NCBI taxonomy): domain Eukaryota; kingdom Fungi; phylum Ascomycota; class Sordariomycetes; order Glomerellales; family Glomerellaceae; genus Colletotrichum; species Colletotrichum sp. HC292. Next base: position 19,034 of record JABGMY010000291.1, read on the forward strand.
TTGTTGAACGGCACCCCGTGAGCAGCAACCTTCGCCACAAATAAGAAGCCGCAGCTAATAGTGACAGGACATCCATCTGGAGGTGCAGAAGGCTCGGAAGATGAAGCCACAAGGACAGCCCACCATCGAAGAAATTCCTGAAGAGATGGATATCGTCGACCCAGCGGATACAACAGAGGAACCTCCTGCACAGAAGGTTATTTCGAAGCGCAGACAGCGGGACACTCCACAAGACACCAGCCTTAACAATGATGACGTTGAAGCTCCCAACTCTGGCGCATCCGTCTCTCAGCGAAGCATTAGGTCGAGGTCTAGGGCCAAGACGAAGACGCAATCGCGGAGTCCGCCTCCAGTAGTCATCGCGACAGCACCTTCACCGCCTCCTGAGCCCATGGATGTGGACGCAGCGCTGCAAAAAATGTCTGTCTCGGAACCTTCGCAGAACCAGGAAGCTAGCGAGCGCTCAAATGTTGATTTGATATTGGAGGGACTTGAGGAGCTTCGTCCAGAGCTGGAACCCCTCAGCAAGAGTTCTTTCCCCAAGGTTTCATCGAAGCTGTACTACAAGTACAGCATCAAGCACTATCTCGGTTCAGCAGAGATACTGAAATATTACGCCAGGGAATTGGTGGAATGTCTGGACCAAAGCGTCTGGGGCGACTCCAAGTTTTGGGACACGCTGCAAGAAAACGCTCGTGGACCTCGCATCACGCTTGAGCACGTTACTATGGAAAATATCCCAGGCAGCCTGATTCGGCGAAAAGCCAAGACTACAAACACAAAGCCTGAGATGAATGGCTCTGGTAGCTCAACCGCATTTGCAACGCCCCCGCCAAAGCGTGCCGGACGTCCTGCAGGCAAGATGTCGGCTTTACGTCTGGTCGGCAGTAAGGGAAGTAAACGCCGCTTCGATTCGACGGAAGACACCCCCGACACAGTTTCCCGAGGGTCCAAAGCGGCAAAGACATCGCACACCTACGACTCAGAGGAGAACAGCATGGAAGCTGCCAGCAGCTCTGCTGATAGCGACAATGAGTCTGAGGTTGACACCGCTGATTCTCCCGCTGCGCTGAAGGTAGTTGTTCGAGCAGAGATCCTCCCAACGACTGATGCCAAGGGGCCTAACGGCACTTGGGTTTGCGACGAAGAAGATTGTGGGTTCATTGTTCGTAACCCTGATCAGGACGAGGGCCTGGAAAGAATTCAAGACCACATCCAGGAGGCGCACTACAAGGACGAGAACCGGAACGCGCGCATCGACTTGGCAGTGACCGAGGGTGTTAAGAACCACCTTCCTATTGAGTATGGCACCCAGTCTCCTTCCTCACACTTCAGACAGCTCTGCCTTTCTGACGAGGTCTCCCCTTTCTGGGACACCGGTCCAAGTGGACCCTTAACTAGCAGGGAAACATCCCCATCCGAGTCCGTCACTGTTGCTGGATCTTCAGACGAAGACGATATTCTCCCCAGCACACTCGAATCAATTTCTTGCACCCTTTCCAACTACAACTCAAGATGAGTCATTCTAACACTTGCTCTACTACAGCCACCTGCTCGATAAGATCCGCCAGATGGGACAAAAGGTTATGGACGGTGAGGAGCTGTCGGTCGATCGGGTCTCCGTGCCTCAGCCGATCAAAAGACGACTGATCTCCTAGTTCCAGGTAAGGGGCCGACCCGGGGAGACTCGAGAATACAGCGTGTCCGTTTGGGGAAGGGAGGGAGAGGGAGAGAGGCAAAAATACCACCAGCATGCATGGATTTGGCGTTTGGGCCGTTGTTGGATTATTTTGGGCTCCACGTCGCCCGGAGTTTGAGGGGGATAAGGTCTTGGGTCACAATCACGACTTACTATTCAAGGTGGTTGAGCTCTGCAAGACCAACACAAGGTTACAGATGGGTAGTTGACCTGGCAAATAGTTGCGCCGAAGGCACACATTTGTGCATACCACCCCTCTCTTTAGTATTGTCTTTCGTGATGCCACAGGCCGTCTTACAGGACGAGGTAGTGACAAAGTTTGGTCACAGGTCGTCTAAATTTTGCCGGATTGAAACTGCCGACGCTTTTGAACGCGTTGCCAGCCAGTGAACAAGGAGTGAACATCTTCGATGGCCGTGCTAGGTAAGTCTGCTTCTATATTCATCCACTCGATACAGAACAGCTAACTAACCTACAACTATATGTAACTTTGTAGTACTGCAAACTTCATCTCTGCTGGACGCAGCCCAGAGCAATGCCGCGGGCTATGGTCGCCTCGGGCTATGAATGACCAAATGCTTCATATCCTGCCCAAGACACACGCCGTTCCGACAGCGGCAGCTAAGCATACTTCATGCTGTCCAGGTCTCCGTCTGCCTTTTTGTTTTTTTATTCTCCAACGCCGCGCTGCAAGGCCCAGGAAATTTCGGCCCTAGAATCGCTTTTGATCTAGGTATTTGCTTGCTGTTGACCACACCGCCTTGTCTGCGGCCGATACCTCCTTATTCAGCGTCTGCACACCCTTGTGAATTGCATCGAAGAAGGCGAAGGCCAGCTGAATATCCTCCTTGAAGTGAGTAGCATAAGGGAAGAACTTTCCGGGGAAAGCGTCAATAGTAGCTTGTCGCTGTTCTTGGGTTTCCCCGGCGGGAACCTCGTCCATAAGCGTCTTGACCGCGATACCAAGAGCAATGTCTGGGCTGTGCAGGAAAGGCAGCCTGTATAATTTCTGGTTAGTCGCTGCAATCAAAGTTTGGTTAAGACGTCCTTACGTGCTGTTGATCTCCAAGTAATCATCCCTGTCTCTCTTGGACTGCGCGTAAAGGAACATAGAGGCCACAATCGCCTCCACCAGGTCGCGGTCAGCCTCGCGCACTGCAGTGGACAGAGATCGGAACAACAGGAGGTTCTTGTTGAGGGGACCCGTGTATCCATTTGCCTCGTGTCGAAGCTTGAGCAACGAGGCGCATCGGCTGAGGAGAATGATACTGGCTTTATCATCCTCACTGCCACCGCCCGGGGCGCCATTAAGCTCCTCATGTCTGTGTCGGGAGTTGAGGACGTCAAACCTGAGGAGCTCAAAGGCGGTCAAGATTGCCTCAAAGATGTTGACACCTTCAGGGACTTGAATATCCTTCAGAGAATCCTTCATGGCCCAGATGGCACTAGCAACAGCATTGCCCCAATTGGTAAGCATGTGGGAATCGTCGACGTATCCACGGAGATGCAGGAATCGCCAAATGACCACGGCTTTGATATTCTGAATCGAATCGATACCACCAATGCGCTTCTTGTCTTTCGGGAAGGTGGCCGTGACGAAATCAGTGAATAGCAACGCTCCGAATTCGTACGCGATTGAGCCAGGGGGGTCCTCAAGGCCCTCGACCATCTTGAAAGAGCTTTCCTTTACATCCCACGTGGCGGCACGTAGAGATGGCGACGGTTGAAGAGATTTGTTAATCTTGTAATTGAAGCCATCGTCGAACCACACCTTGAGGTAGATGGGGTTGTGCTGCAAACCACGATGCAGTCTAGGGATAAGAAGGGCGATGCTCTGCTCCTTCAGGGGGACAAGCTGGTTTGTGATCAGCTTTTTGTACTGCTCCGAGGACACGCCGTCGAGGGTTGGTGTCACGACGATTTGGCTATGTGTTATGTAGTCGAGAACGCGAGCACCGATCAATCCGGTGTTGAGGTAGTGGAAGAGCTCTCCAGGAAGCTGTAGGCCAAGATATTCGTGATTATCGCTCGTAATATGGTCATAATCATTCACCTTGACCTCGCCGTTCTCTGAGATGTAGATGTAGTGGTTGATGGCCATCTTGGCCTGCCTGTACTTGTCCAACCACTTCGGGTCCTTTGACTTGAGAATATCTCCGTATGAGCTACAAGCGGACTGCACCGACTTCTCTGACGCTCTGAGAAGGTTAACCGCATCGATAAGGGTGAAAGGCTGACGCGGGTTGAGAGACGCGTCCTGGAGAGGAGGGAAGGGGGGCAGGAAAGAGGTGCCGGTCATCAACAGCGCATCATTCAGCACGGCTTCGCTGATGGTCAGTGATTTCAGCAGGGTTTTCTTGGAGAGGGAGGTAACACTCTTCGCCTCCCAGTCTATTGTGCGGATGATGGTGTCCCTGATGGGGTACAGGAGCAGCTCTTGGGAGCCCATGATGGCAGCGCATTGATCGGAGTCAATCACGTCGAAGTAGGCGAGCTAGCGTTTTCTGTCAGTACGGCGCAATTGGTGGCCTTGCTAGACCGTAGACTGACCTGGGCAGAGGCATTGTATGGAGGCACGAGGAAGTGGAGGTCGTTGTCCTTCAAGATCGATTTGAGCAAGGGGTACAGGTTTTCAATGCGGAAGGCACCTAAGCCCAGTCGTGTCAGTATAAAAAGCCACCGTCCGCATCGTTCATGTTCCGTACCGTAATTCGCACCAAAAGCCTCAACGGCCTTCTCGGCTGCACCAGAAAAGTATAGATTCCAGGCCTCGTTCGTTTTCTGGTTTGCAAGCTTTCCCCGCTGCACCGCAACTTCTTCCTGGCCAGTCACAGACTGGCCGTCGAAGATGAAGAATGGGGTAATCTTGTGCGCTTTCCATTGCTCAATATCGGCTCGGAGGTGGAACTCGATGCCGGTCATGCCACCCAGCGCGGGCAGAAGTGGCTCGTGGAAGGGGGGACTCTCGAGGAAAAGCTGGAGGTAGTACGTCGCATCAATGGCTATCGCACAGTCCTCGAGCTCGGAGACATCGTGGGACCTGGGTCATGAGAAATTTAGTTGTCAGGAACCCAACTTCGGGGGCGGGTTGAGCTTACATTGCATGGCCGTTCGTCCAGGCGTCCTCCACAAGGCCTTTCATTCTGGGTCAGTAATGTTCATGAAACGGCTTGTGAAATAGGAAGTCGGGACGCCGAGTTACAAGGGCAGGGTTGAGGAGCGGGTGTGTCCGGTTGCCGTCGATCGCAGTTTGAGGCCAGGTGGTGTGTGGTGTAACATGGACGAGACGGAGACGAGCTTGAAGTGCAAGCTTTCGAGAGCCTGATGACGACGAGTAGTCACAGAGCTTCTTTCCTCGTTGGGCGACCGAACTTTGATTCTCGTAGGATGCCCACTGCGGCGGGAAAGCGGATGCCTCTAGGCGCGAGACGATTCGAGGCGGGTATGACGCAGCTAGCCTTCAAGGCATGTGACGAGAGGACGAGGCTCCGGACAGGGCAAAAATGCAGCAGAGGGCGCGCGCATGGAGGGAACGAAGTTGTTCAAGTGCAGAAGAAAATGGCGGACTCACTAGGCATGTTGTCGGAGCTTGCGCGACCACGAGGAAGCTCGTCGAGCTCGAGTTGACAACGAACCGTTTGGGGGGGGGGGGAAGCCGGGGGG
>JABGMY010000292.1:0-26638 GCA_014705525.1 Colletotrichum sp. HC292
AGGGCCAGAAAACGTAAGAAGGTCAAAACGAGTCCAAATTCGAAGTTTGCCAACATTGAGGCTATTCGGAGGGCTCAAATTGAGGCGGGCGAGCTTGAAAGTAGTACATATGAAACCAGCGAGTCTGAGAACCCCAGTGATAGCGAAAGTTGCATTGTTGTGGCATTATAATATATATGAAAAGTAGTTGAAGTTGATGAGTAAAAATGTAGGAACCTGAAATTTTGGGGACCCGGAAGTGGGGGGGGCCCGGAAGTGGGTGACGGACGTTAGGCCGAGGCTCGAGTGGCGTTGAGGTGGTGGACAAAGGCCGTAGGCTGCGGACTGTAATGGCAAGTCGCTCGCCAATGTTGGTGACATTCTGAAAGGATTCACTCCCGAAGAGTGACGTGTCATAGCCGTAAAGCAGAACGCGTACGTTTGGGGGAAACGCTGTATCATCGTCCACTAGCCACATAAACTGACCACCCCTCTCTTTCCAAGAACCGAAAGGGTGACTGCTGAGTCCACTGACAACAACGCAGTCGATCCCGTTATCCTGAGTATCTTCGACGACATTTAACGGAGTGAAACCGAGAAAAGCCGTATCGATTTCGAGCTGGACACGCCGCACCTGGCCATCGTACGGCAGGGCCTTGTCGAATTTCCAGGAATTTCCTTCTAGCAAAGGACTCGGCACGGGGAAGAACATAACAGTCGCAATCAGGGAGTCCGTGTTGGGATACAGACCCAGGGAGCGGACTATCGTCTGCGTCTCTGTGCCAAAAAGTTCATCGAGGATCTCCTTCGCACTAGCCTTTGACAGGCCCGTGGGGAGGCCGGCAACTCTATAGACCGACATGATGCCCACGATAGACTCACGAAAGGATAAAATGAGGGGTAAAATCGCTCATCAGCCTTGATCATGAGAGAAACTACAAATCAGGCTGGACCCGCCAACATTGGTACAAGGGCGGCTGAGCGACCGCCAAGCCGAAGTAAGCTGCATAACAGTCCCTTTCATCGGCCCACCATTTGCCTTATATAGGCCGCACGCAGCCAATCGCTGGGGCTACATGGTGTAAGTATCCATACCTGTTGAAGTTCTCAAGCGGTTCAACGGCCAACCCCGCGTCGATAAGTCCCCGGCTTTTTAACATGCTCGACAATGAAGTACTCAGGACCATTTGGAAAAGGCGATATTTCCAGGCACAAGGCTGCAACTGGGCCTGAGGGCGAACGAAGTGTGGGATCGTGACCGTCTGTGCGGCTACTCTGATATGCAAAGCCTCTTAGCCTGCAAACAGCTCTCGGAACGTCCGCTCTCTTGCTTGGTTATAGAGAGGTATTTCACAATGGCATCATGCCCAACTCAAGTGCGCTCTCTGCCCCGCCTTCTCCTGTGAGTCTACGAATGCTTACCAAACTTGGCAGTCTCCTCCTTTCACCCAACACCTCTTGGGACGGGGCGCCGCTCGAGGAACCAAGGAGTTAACGCAAGTTGATCATCTTATGTTCCTTTTGCCCGCGTCGAGACGGACATGCGAAGACGACTTGGAAGCGCTCGATACCGAGAACCATGCCAGTGTCGGGGCTGGGACAGATCCGTGTTTTCTAGCCGCCATTCATGACTGGATCGACAAAGAGACAGACCTCACTCGTCTAACTGCCATCCACAACAGTCTTTGGGTTGTTGGGCGGCCCGTACCACCACGTCCACTCCACTATCAGCGGTTGCTGGGCCGTCAGGTCGTGATCACGGAGAGGTTGGACTTGCACCTTGTGTGGACAAAAGACCGCATCTTCATAAAACCGCTGCCTCGCTTCCTCCTCGAGCCATTCTTCTGGACGGAGTATGTTCACTGTCGCGCGGTGCCTCCCTTCAACTCGCATGGAAACCAGTGCGGTGACTGTAGCCGGCGCGCTCGAGCGCTCGGCTTCCTCCTGTTCTCGTACACAGCCCTGATAGCGCACGAAAGCGATTTTCACATCGCCAGGGAATCTCATCTAATTCCCGAAGAAGTACAGTGGCTGTCGTGGAGAAAAGCCGTTCGGGAGTTACTCGCTTCTCAGGGAGCAATTTACTCGATGATCGACCCGCGCTTTTACTACGGAGAACTTCGCCTCAGCCGCCTCAATAAGATATACCTTTTCTGGAAGACGCCGCTCCGAGGCTACATGTCTCGCTGGAACCGATACGGCACATTCTTCCACGACAACTTTGCGCTGCTGGCTAGCTCAACTGTCTACGTGGCTGTCGTATTAACGGCGATACAGGTCGGGCTTGCCACGCAGGTACTCCAAACCAATACTGCTTTCCAGTCCGCATCTTATGGCTTCACTGTCTTTGCCATCGTTGGGCCCTTGGCAGCTGCAAGTATAGCGGTGATCCATTTCTTCTACTTGGTTACCACGAACTGGATTATGGCACGGCGCTACAAGGAACAGAGACTACGGCGAATTCAACATCGACGAGGCTGCGAGTCGGTTTGAAGCCTACGGTGTCCGCAATCATTGCCTACCAGTAACGTGGGACGGGAAGTTGCACTGAATGAAGTAGGCTGTTGACGAACAAGAATTGGTAGACGATTCACGCAACATGATATGATTAGATACCGATCTCGGCCGTCACTCCACATGAGCCACGCTTGGTCGTAATTTCAAGAGAATCAAATGAATGAGCTAAGCCACTTCTTCAATCCCGCCGTGTTCTGCAATCGAGGTAACTCTCCTATTAGCATATCAATAGATATTGCAAAGGCGTCACTACTTGCTCTATCCTCTCAAAATGCAAGGGGGAAAGGAAGCTAGCGTTATGGACAAAGAGCAAAAGGAGTGTATCATCGGGGAGCCGAACTATCTTCACAGACCCCGAAGCATATCGCCTAGCTTGATGCATTCCTGCTGAAAAAGGGGGAAGAAGGGACGGCGTTGTGAGGCTTCGACTATGGACATTGGTCGGTTCATCCCATTCGGTTGGGTTTTGGATTAATACACATTACGGACGGAGCACTTATCTTTGCTATCCTATCGTCTCTATTGTATTTGTCGTCTCAGTCGTCTCTACCCTCTGGATCGTCTCTAGGCGTCGTTTCTAGGCATGGTCTTTAAGTTTCGTCTTTAAGTGTCGTCTCTATCGCCTCTATCATCGCTGCCACCTATGTCAGGGAAATTGGAAACATTCGAACCCGACTGCGCATGATGGTGTGCGCGCGACCACAGCGGCATCCAAGTGGAAAGCATCCTCGGGCAGACGAACCCCCGTACCTGGTGTCAACGATTTCTGGCGATTAATAACGGTAAAGAGTACGAAAGCTTCGCGGATTGCCTTCCGAATGGAGTAAAAAAAGAACAGCCGGATTGTCAAACGCAACTCAACAACGAGGACGAACAGCAAAAGTAATGCATCCTCGGGGAGTCGAACCCCGGTCCCCAGCTGACCCGACTTCTCGAAATGGAAGGCTGGGATGATAACCGCTACACTAAGAATGCGTTGCTGATTCGTTGTTGTGGTGTGGAAGTCTACGCAATGCCTATGTAGGGCGCACTTCACAGTGGGACTCACGCATGTTGACCTTGATGTCACTTCCGACGTCGAAAATCGCCTGGATGTGAGTAATTCTTCAGTGAATCAATTCAGTATTAAGCAGACTAATTCTCTTTAAGATGCCATGATATTGGTCGTCTCATTGGTGCATCCATCTCATCATCTCAACTTCGTCCCATCTGAAGCACTGTGAGTAGCCCCGACGTCGGCCTTAGAATCACTAATTCCCTACAGCGACACACCGAAATCCTCATGCAAGTCATCATAATTGAATGCATAAGGGGCCCCAAGTTGCATAGCATGTGAGTGTTCTCACCAACCATCGTCTGAGGATTCGGCTCGTCATGGTTGAGGGATATGGCGTGCTCATATCGCGGCGAATCCCCTCCGACGCGGCACGAAAGTCCCGGCGCGGGGAACGGCGTGACATCAGATGGAGGGGTATTTATCAGTGCGATTTGAGTTCAATTCGACGACATTGCTCGCTCAATCGTCCTTGGGAACTGAAAAGAAAGGAAGCCCAAGATGCCGTCGGCCGTCTCGCCTGAAACCACGCCCCTGCCGAAATGGCTGCGCCCAGCCAAGACCACACATGAGCTCCCCTGGGCGGATATTAAAGTGATTGATAATGGAAAGTTTGACGAACCGGGTGGCAAGAAGCAGCTCGCTGAGGAGCTTCGCCAAGCAGTAAGTGACCCCATTGTGAGCAGCGAACAGCCGTTAACAGGCCGACCAGGTTCACGAAACGGGCTTCTTCAGCCTTATCAACACTGGCTTCACTCCTGAAGAGGTACAGCGCCAGTATGACATTGGCCAGGGGTTTTTCGGCCTCCCCGTCGAAGACAAAGCAAGGCCGGGAAACACATGTGACTTTTCCAAAGGGAACTACTTTGGATACAGGCCGGTATGTCAGGGTCAAATGCACAGAGAATGCGCTTGCTGACCTGATAAAACTAGTTCCATGATAAGAAGATGCAAGGAACAGAAGTACTCAACAATGTGGAGTCAGTGAACATTGCCAAGTTCATTCGTAATTATGCGAATGAGCCATTTCACCCTTTCTTCGAGCCATATCGCAATGAGATCGAGGATTTCTCTCGGGTGAGCTTACCCCCAGATCTACATGCCACACCAACTAACACATGAACAGCGTTCACTCGAGATTGCCAGCAAGGTCTTCACACTCTTTTCCATCATCCTCGAGCTTCCAGAAGACTACTTCTCTTCGTGTCACGCATATGAGGACCCCAGCGAGGACCATCTACGGTACATGGGCTACCATCCGCGATCCCTCGCCGACGACCTCAAAGTCGCCAACACGTGGTCCCGCGCCCACACTGACTTTGGCTCCCTGACGCTACTGTGGAGTCAAGACGTCGCTGGTCTCCAGATCAAGACGTCTTCCGGCGAATGGAAGTATGCCCCACCCGTCGATAACGGCATCGTCTGCAATGTCGGCGACACGCTTGACTTTTGGTCTGCAGGGTACCTCAAGTCGACGACTCATCGCGTCGTCCGGCCCCCGGAAGACCAGGCCCATCTCTTCCGTCAGGGACTGTTCTACTTTGTGAGACCCGGTGACGACGTCGACATCAAGCCTGCTCCGTCTCCCCTGCTGAAGAGACTCGGTCTCGTCAAGGAGGATGCCGAGAACGCGGAGCCAGTCACTGGCCTGCAATACGTCAGGGAGCGCGTCAAGAACTACCATCACCACAATGACTACGCGGACATGAAGGGCAAGAAGTTCAAGGTTGGCAACTTAGAAATCGAGGATGAAGCAGATTGAAGGATCAGAAGAAATGTCATTGTAACTTTTCCAAACGCCGCCGTCTATATAATAACGCCTCCGCTGGTATCCCAAGACATATAGATGAAGCGTTTACTGGTCAAACTCGCCAGCGTACAGGATCTCGTCACGCTTTCCGTTGACGACGTCCCAAAGGGCGCGCTCCTCGTGTTCAGTGTCTCTCTTGAGGAGGGTAGACAGCTCGATGCCGGTCTCCTTCGCCTGGTCCTCCTTGGCGAGTCTGACGTGGAGGAAGACGGCAGTCCTCTTGCCGGTGTACAGGGCGTGGGGGACGTTGGTGCTGTTGTCCGAGTTGGCGTCGCCGATGGCGTAGATGCCGCCGACGTTGGTCGCGTATCCCTTGGCGACGTCGACAGCGAGCCTGCCGCCCCAGAGGGTGACGCCGGCGTCGGCGCCGATGGAGCTGCGCTGCTCGTCGGGGAAGCTGGCGAAGAAGACGGAGCGCTCGAGCGGCTCGCCCTCGGTGAAGTCGATGCGGAAGAGGTCGTGCTCGGGGGCGGTGGCCAGGGACGGGTCGGCGGGGTGCGCGCCGCCGTCCTGGAGGCGGGTGACCTTGGAGATGGTGCGGTTCTCGACGGTGACGTTGTGCAGGTCGAGGAACTCCTGGAACTTGGGGTTCTTGGCCTCGGTGGCGTTGCGGTTCTCGACGGTGTCGGTGCCGTTGACGAGGGCGACGAGGTCGGTGTTCAGGGTGAGGATCTCGCGGACCAGGCTGGGGACGTCGGTGAGGTCGCCGAGCAGACCCATGGACTGGTCGGCGTGCTCGTGGCCGTCGCACCAGGGGCACCAGTACAGGCCCTTGCCCCAGATCTCCTCGATGCCGGGCGTGGAGGGGAGGATGTCCTGGAGACCGGTGCCGAGGACGATCTTGCGCGCTTTGACGGTCTGGGTGCTGTTCTCGGCGCAGGTGTAGGAGACTTCAAAGTTCTCGGCGTCGCTGCCGCCGATCTTGGTGACGGTGCCGTTGATGGCGGAGACGGTCTCGTAGGCCTCGATCTGCTTGCGGGCGGCGTAGCGGTACCATGCGGGGGTGACGCCTGTCGGGGCAGATTAGCAGATGCGCAAACAAAAAAAAATGTTTCGCCGGGATATCCTTACCATCAAATCCGAGGACATCGTGCATGTGCCTCGTAGGGCCGTTGCGGTACTCGGCAGAGTCGATGAGGAGGACGTTTCTCCTGACACGGCCGAGAGCACTCAGGGCGGCGAGGCCTGAAGGGCCACCGCCGACGATGATGGCATCGTAGAGCGTGGAGGAGTTGGCGATGGGCGCGGCGGAAGCCAGACTCAGGGCCGAGAGGAGGATGGATGAAAGAGTGAACTTCATGATAGCGACAGTGCTGTGATGGTCTAGTAAAAGAGTGTAGACGGTGAGATGAGTATTGGAGAGCTAAGCTGATGTCAGGAGAAGCTGCTGAGGTACAAGTTTCTTCACAACCCAGGGGCATCCCATGCTATTTATCGAAACAAAAAACTGTTGGTTTCCCGGACATCTGAAATGTGCGTGCCACGGCATCTTGATGGTGTGATACCGCGAGACATCTGAAATGAGCCTAAGCAGCCGTAGATCTGGGTGACAGCGCCACGGCATGCCCGTCCTGTGGGGAAATCGGGCCGTGGCATTAGCGTCAGGTAAAGTAAAGGATCTAGTGACGGTGCCAATTGGGAGTCGACAGCATCGCTGGAAGAGGTAGGTAGGTCTCTTCAGGTGGGTGTCCTTGAATGTGGCATCGATCTGCCTTCGACAAGGGGGGTGGATGTGATATTCTTTTTTTTAAGTTTGTGCGTCTTGGGTCCTGCGGAATTACCGGCGAGCACGTCTTTGACGGGCAAAGGCGGCTGTCGAGTTGATGCGGGCGATACTGCATTACGGGCTGAGTCAGTACCCTGGGGAATCGTCATTGCGTGATCGCCGACAGTATGTAACCCTCCCCCCAAAGAGACATCAGAGGACATGCGACACATTCGCGAATTCGTGATAGCGCGCTGGCGGGAGCGGGTGGCACGAGTCAAGAGCGGGAGGAGCGGGGATCTTGGGTTCTCAGCGGGAGCCGCAGCGTAGCAGCGGTCAGCCGTTGAAATGTTCGCACTTCTTACGAAAGGGAAATTGAGTAGAGTTGATTAAAATCCTGAAAGCTTCGGGGAGAAAATTCCTGAAAGATCAGATGATTGAGATTTCCCTGTAAATGCCGCTACTGGGTAAGGTCTCGGTTCTACCGCAAGCTTTCAGACTATTCCCCTTGTGGAGTTTGTCATTATAAACAAGCTTAATGAGCTATGATCGCCGCCGTGTCTTGGGCTAAAAAGTTTGGACGCAAAGCTGAGATCGTTCGTCGACCACTTGTGCTCCGTTGCAAGAGACATCGGGGAAAGAAATGAGACACGGGACCAGAGGTTGGCATCCTCAACGACAGATACGAGATTGATTCACCGATATGCTTCAGACTTTACTCTGGACGTCTTGAGCGGCATGCTTTCACGACATGTTAAGTTGTCATTGGTTTCCCATGAGACGGGTGTCTTGAAGCACCGTCATTTCCGGCGAATAGCCGTTGTTTTTTGTCTCGGGTGCCACGCGAGGGTGCATTTCTTGCGAGGCGCCAAAGTACCTCGCGGCTAATTACAGCTCAGCAACCACGACACGCGTTTCACGCCTTATGCCAGCCGAGAAGGAGGGTCTCTCGCCGAACTTGGTGACATTTTGCAGACTCGGGTGTTGCTATGAGACCGTGAAACTGTTCATAGGTTCGTCCCAACATTGGTAAGTTCAAGCGACCGCCTTATGCGCTTAATCATCGCGAAGCTTCGGGATGAGGCTGGCCAAAGGTTCTTCCATCTGTTCATCGGAAAGCTTTGCCTTTTCGCAGTGGGGGTTCGGTTTGCCCCTCCTTTAATTAGTTCGATCCTTCCAGGGCCGAGGGCTGCCGCTGTCGGCGTCCGGAAAGGTGAGACCGACCGGTCTCGGGGTGGTCGCCGGTCAGCCTCTGGCTCCGGGCGTTCGGCATGTCAATTCAATTATGTGACGTCCGATGACAACGCCGGGCCACGGCCCTCGCGATCTCCAACACCTTCCACAGCAATTGATGAGTAACCAAGCCAAGACGAATCGATTCTTGTGTAACTGTGCCGCCTTCCTGCAGGAGATATCACGTGCGGAACCGGGGGTGCCAACATGTCGTTGGTTTCCCCTCTTCTCGCTGGAAGGCCACATGGTCACAATTTCCAATGATCGCGATCCTATTCGTTCCGCCTTGTACCAATTGCCTGCGCTAGAGCGTCGAGACTTGCGCGCCTGTCAGCAAAATTGCTGACGACCACATCATGGCTGTCATAACCTGGCCAGTCTTGGCCGTCCTCGGCTTGGTGGCGTACGCCGTCTACCATCAATCAACGAAACCCCGAGGCAGGCTTCCTCCCGGCCCCAAGCCACTCCCGCTTCTCGGAAACATCAGAGACTTCCCGCCCAATGGCGTCCCGGAGCACCTCCACTGGATCAAGCACAAGGACCTATATGGGCCAATCAGTTCAGTGACTGTCATGGGGATGACGCTCGTCATTGTGAATGACAGGCAGATGGCGCACGACTTGCTTGACCAGGATGCAGTAAAAACATCCGGACGGCCCACGATGGTCATGGCGGGCAAGCTTTGCGGCTACGAAAATGTCCTCCTCTGCCAGGGATACACGCCCGACTACCTCCGTCGCCGCAAGTTCGTTCACCAGGAATTGGGAACCAAGGCCTCTGCGGCGCAATTTTTGGACGTGCAGGTGAGCGAGGTCAGCCGGCAGCTTGTGCGTGCGTTGAGAGAGCCCGGCGACTTGCTGTATCACTTCAAAAAGTGAGCCGAAATTCATCTGTCCTATGTTGCGTGTACTTGCTGACGGGATATCAAAAAAGAGCTGCAGCAGCCACGTCGTTGAAAGTGACATACGGATACACCGTGGAGCCTCACAAGCCGGACGCCTTGGTCGACATGATTGAAAAGGCCCTGACGGAGTTTGCCATCGCAGCCAGTCCCATGGCCTGGGCCGTCAACATCATCCCTGCCCTCCGACATCTTCCTGAGAACTTCCCCGGCGCGACCTTCCAGAAGAAGGCCAAGCAGTGGCGCAAGTCGATCCAGTCGTCAGCCTACATCCCGCTCGAGTTCGTCAAGAATCAGATGGCCAACTTCACCTCCCCTACTTGTTTCGTATCCAAGATCGTGCAGCAGCTGGGAGTGGGCGACGACGGGAACTTGAGTGCTGAAGACGAGGACGCCGTGTTGTGGGCAGCTTGCAGTCTCTACGGCGCCTCTACTGACACGACGGTGATTGTCCTGACCAGCTTTGCTCTGGCCATGCTCAAGTTCCCCGACGTCCAGCGCAAAGCGCAAGAGGAGATTGACCGGGTCATTGGAACGGGTCGTCTGCCTGGCTTCGAGGACCGCGAGAATCTGCCATACGTCGATGCTTTGGTGAAGGAGGCCTTGCGGTGGTGGCCGCTCACGCCCATGGGCTTCCCGCACACAGCAACGGAGGATTTCGAATACGAGGGATATCACATCCCAAAGGGCGCCATGATCTTGCCTTCAGTCTACTGGTTCCTACACGATCCCGAGGTGCATGCCGATCCTGACACGTTCGACCCCGACCGCTTCCTCCCGCCTTGTAACGAACCCGACTCTCACACTGAAGCGTTTGGGTACGGACGCAGGATTTGCGTCGGAAAGGTGTTTGCTGATAACAGTCTGTATCTCAACATCGCCCAGACGATTGCGGCATTCAACTTCAGCTGGGCGGTTGGCGAGGATGGCAAAGAGATCGAGGTGGATGTGCAGCCGAAGCCGGGCGTACTTATGTACGGAACGGATTTCCAGTTCAAGGTTACGCCTCGTAGCGAGAAGCATGTGGAGCTAATCAAGCAGCTGGAGAGGAAGTATCCGTTCGAGGCGAGCGATGCTGCGCAGCTTTCGGACCCGAAGAACTTCGTGGTCCGGTACTAGGGGCAGTTTCATATCAAATCACACCTTCTGCATCCAAATGACCCCATCAATGTCGTCTCATCGGTGTAAATATCATTCGTGTACATTGCGGAAGGGTATCTAGCGATTGCAAGGAGCACACTCCGCCTCGGACATGCGCAACAGTATATACAGAAACTCCATATCGTGTTCTCATGCAGTCGTATCGCTTTCACATCGTGTACTTTTTCCCAATTCCCATTACTCCACCCCATTAACCACCCTCAGCGCCCGTCTCGGACCCATCACCACCGAGAAGAAACTCGGCTCCTGTCCGTCAAGCAGGCCATCCGCGCTCGTGACGCTCTCATTGTCCGTGTTCGCATGCCTGCTCGAGCTCGTCCGCATGTCCCTCCCGCTGCGCACATCCTCGCTCGGCCTCCTGGGCGCACTGCCGCCGCTCCCGCTCCCAAACGCCGTGCCCCCTGTGCCTCCGGATCCGGATCCAGACCCTGGCGTCGGCTCGTCCATCATCCACTTCGGCTCCACGCCCGCTCCCACCCACGAGAATGACTCGTTGCTGGCTGTGCTGGCATCCCTGCGGTGGCCGCGCTTCTCCTGGCGCTCGGCTGCTCCCGCCGCCAACAGCGCGCCGCCAAAGTGCATCGAGCTGGCGCCCGAGTACCGGTTCACCTGCGAGAGATGCTGCTTGTAGGCCGCGACCTGGCGGCGGTAGAGCCAGGCGCAGAAGCCCAGGTAGAGGGCTAACGCGCCGAGGATGCCGGCGATGACGCCGGCGGCGACCAAGCCGGCGTTCGGGCCGTGGTGCCCGTCCTTGGCGGGGGCAGAGCCGGAGGTGCTTGTGGGGCCGAACGCCGTGATCGTAGCCGTCGCGCCGTCCTGCGTGAGCGTGAAGACCGGGGGCTTGCCGGTCGCGAAGGGGCCGCCTGTTGCGGGGCCGGCGGCGGGGGTTGTGGCGGTGGCGCCGCCGTCGGAGTTGCCGCCGATGACGCTCTGCACTTTGCCGGGGACCTTGTAGCCCCACGAGCCGGCGAGGACGGAGTTGTCCGGGCTGACGTCGGCGGGGTGGTCTGCGGCCGTGAAACTGTCGCTCCATTGGAGACTGCTGGCGTTGAAGACGTATACGCCGGAGTTGTCGCAGGTTTCGTTCTGGCCGATGTAGCCGCCCACGACGACCATTTGGCCGTCGCGCATGCTGCAGGTGTGGCCTGCTCGGGGAGGCGGCACGCCGTCGCCTTCGTCGACTTTGATCCAGGTGAAGGAGGGGATGGTGAGGATGTACATGTCATTGTACTGAGTTTGTTGTTTCTGGGTTAGGTTAGCGGCATGAACTCAATCAAACAGGCAAGATAGCTTACATATGGCTGGAGGTTTTGGCCGCCGAAGAAGTAGATCTGAAAGCTGGACGCGTCGGGTGCGCTGGCAATGACAGCACAGGGGTTCACCCTGACCGAGGGTTTGTCGCCCGTCGTCTTCTGATGATACCACTCCGACGTGGCAATATCGTAGACATCAAGCGTTCCCAAGTCATCAACAAAGGTGTCTGCTGAGCCGCCTGCCATGCCGATCAAGACGCCTCTGACACCCCAGCCCGGCACAAACACAAGCACACCATCGGCTCTCTCGGGAAACGCTTCAGAATCTTGTAGGCCGCCCTCGCTGATGTTGCGAAAGACACCGCCGTCAGCAGCGCCCGCGCCACGGAGGGAGTAGACACCGGTGTTCATATAGCCCGGGTGCGTAAACTCCAGCAGACTCTTCAGGTAAACCCTGGGCGTGTGAATCGACCACCCTGAAGTTGTGGACTGGTCCAAGTGGCCGCCAAAATACCAGCTTAACCCGAGCTCGGGAACGGACAAGCCAGCTCCTTCGGAGGATCGCTGAACAGCGACGTTGGCATCGGTAGAGTAGTTCCCTGACGAGGTCTTCGGGTCGCTGAACTCGAGCCAGGAGTTATCCTTGACGGAGTACCGCCAGATTGACATGGCAGCGGGGGTCGCGTACACGCCGTCCGCGCCGTCATTATCGGCGAACTGGCCGCCGTAGAGATAGAGGTAGTTGTAGTCGTTCCACAGGTAACCATTTGCGACCGCGGGTGGCCCATCAGGCTTTTGCTTTCCGGTTAGCGATGGTGACGACCGATCCCAAGACTTTGTGAGATCTAGAGTAAGGAAGTTGTTGTCTGTGTGATACGGGTTAGAAACAGCCCCAACACCGGGTGTAAGTCGACCTACTCCATGTGTTTGTGGTTTGTGTGGCCTCAGTCTTGGCCTGTCCTCCGTATATGTATAGTGTCCCATTGATCAACGCGACTGCTCCCAGTTAGCTTATGTCCGATCAACACAGCACAAAGTAACCGACCTTGTTGACTCCATCTCAGGCAAACATCTGTTGACGTAGTCTGCCGTGGCCGGATCACACCGGCGTCTGCTCCACTTCCGACCTTTTGGCCGCCGTTACTATAACTAAAAGCCGGGAGGATCACGGCAATAATCAGCGCGATCATGGCGAATTGCTGCAGACTCGCGACTGTCGGCGGCGGCGCACTTGACACTGTTTTAATCTTCGGCCGTCGAAGTTTCGTAAACCAAGCCGGCTTCCCAACCAGCATTGAATTCTGGCGTTGGGGATTGCTGACAGGATCATGCCGTCCGGTCTCGGACCGGCGTGCGTCTGGGTCTCCGTCTCCATCGCCGTTACTATCATCGTTGGAACTTCTCGTGCGCTCCGAGGCTAACTCGCCAGCGTCGCCAAACTCCTTCTCACTCGAAACCGACCCCTTGCGGTCGCGCGCGTGCTGCGACGTCGGCGTCCCCGGCATATCCTCATCGCTGAAATCATCCTCCAGCCCCACCTCTTTGAACATCGACTTCCTGTCCTTCTTGATGTTGCTGACCATTCCGAACGGTCGGGGCCGCAGGCCGGATCCTTCTCGTAGGCGGTCGGAGGTGTTTTGCGAGTTGAATCGTGGTCGTGCGTGTGGCGCGCTGTGCGAGCGGTGGTCCAGAGGAGGACGGGAGATGTTTACAAAGGACATCGTGAGAAACAGGGGAAAAGGGTAAAATGGGCCGTGGCGAAATCCTTCGGATACGAGATAACGGGCTGTTTGGGTGGGAGGCTCTGACGTGCGGACAGTGAGTGGTTGACGCCGCTGCTGCTATGATGTCGCCACCCTGCAGATGGGTGGTAGGGATTGTCACATCGCCCGCAGTCTGGAGCGGGATGGAAGCAGCCTGTGAGGTCACCTACGGCGGGGTAGCGGTATGTGAGACGTGGATTTGGGTAGAGTTGGGGCAGATTGATGAGAAAGATGTGACGGGTTTAAAGATTCTGGACCCTTTGCGAGACAGGGCCCTTTGCGAGACAGGGGAGTGATGGTCACCTTTCTCGGCGCATCACAGATACATTAAGAGGGAGAAAGAAGGTTAAGAGATTTGGATTAAGGATAAGGTCGAAGAAAAGAAGGGCGGCGTGTCCAAGTCATTCGACTCAATCCAGGAACGGATACTTGGATACTTGGCTGAGGCGACTTTTGCCCTGCCCTAGATTCAAGTATATCGAAAACCCGGGGAGATGGTTGCTCCCGGGAAATGGAGCAAAGGGTACGTCGGTACCTCCATCACAGAGTCGCACTACAGACTCAAACGGTTAATGAGACCTTTTCAGTGGAAAGGGTGATAGCCACGGGACTGGGCGCTACCGAGGTGGCGGCCGCGGAGGCAGCGTGGCAGTCGTGGACGAACTGGAAGCCTTCACGGCATCAGGGAAAGAAGCAAAAACGCCACAATATCACCGCCCGTTCATCGCAGAGGCCGCCTCCAAGCGAGTCGAAGCGAGGTGGGATTTGTGGCACAACAAGCGTGACAGGCCGGTCCGGCAGAGCGCCTCGGGGCGAAACCTGGTAGAGGCTGGGCAGGCGCCAGTCGTTGCTGAATTCATCCAGGAACGGTGCTGACGCGCCGCGGTGATTGGGTGCCCACTTGAGCGATGTTGGCGGCGATGACTTCACCCGTCATCATCGGCAGGCCAAGTTGGAGACCCGGTCGCTGCACGAATGCGACCCTAGGCTGAGCCGTCTGTTGGGGTCGCGGTCAGACGAGAAACAGCTGGGGCCCCAATCGAGATTCCAGAACCTGTCTCTGATTTAGCGATTTGCCTGTAGAAACACAGGGGGTCGTAGCAGATCTCCTGCAGTCGGAGGAACATGAAGGTGAGGTTATGTGCTCCGGGACGAGTTCCATTCCCTGGCTGGGCTAGACCGAGGACGGCTGAAGGAGCTGTTCCTGTGTCGCGTGTTGGATGGAAAAGCTGCTGGTTCGACGGGAACCAAGAATTCAACAACGGTGGAACGCAGCGACCGGGGCACATGAAAACGGCCAACGGTGGGAAAGGGATGAACTTGGTGGGAGCGGGAAACGGAACGAAAGCGGCTTCAAGACCGGTTCGTGACGTCACACAAGGGATCCCTGTCTCTTACTCAGTGTCAATGATCACGCTTCAACTGTACATAAAACCTGATTTCAGTTGAAAGCACAGTGTTCCAGATTGCAACGTTGCCAGATCCTGTAGACGGAACATGGTTGAGCGTGAACGGAGAGAGTTCCCCGATTTCAAAGTTGAAGACTCGTTCTAATGCAGAGATCATCAACCATTTTGTCCTCATAGCCACAAGAAGCTCATGTTATTGAGGTGTAGAGTTATTTTTGGGGCATTTCCTTTGTTCAAAGTCTCAAACATTCTGCAGATCACCCGACACTGGCTGAAATGGCTTCCACATGTGTCTTCAGCGCCCAAGACATCATCTTCAGGGCCACTGTCTGAGGCGTTTTGTCAACACCGACAGACCATGTCAACACCAATCCCATGAGTTGTCCCGTTGCAATCTAACAACTGAACGGCTCCCCAACTTCACCAGATGAATATGCCTCCGCAATGCCCTTGACCGTCACATACGTCCCCGCCACGCAGATGAATCCTCCCGCAGCAAAGGTCAACACCGCCACCAGCGTCTGGAACCATTTCCGCGCCCACTGCCTCCATCCGTCAAAGTCGTGATAGTTGTCGTGCAACCAGAACGCGCCCGCGATCCCATACGTGTACCACGCCGCGAACAAGCTCGCCGCAATGCCAATCAGGTAATTGAAAATCGGCACTCCCACAGCCAGCACAAACGACGCCGCGTTCGACAGCAGAATCAGCACCGTCCACGTTCCCCATCCCGCCCACGTATGACTATGCAGGTGACGGCTCTTGCGGAACATTCTCACAAAGATCAACTTGGCCGCCGTGTGCGCATACAGCGACCCGGCCAGCAGGAAATTCGGGATCGCAATGCCGTACGCCGCCTTCGCCCACTTGGGCTCCAGGCTGCTGAACGCCGGCGACGCGACGCCGTCGCCGAGGTAGACGTAGCACACGACCGCGAACACGGCGTAGAAGGTCGTCGCGAAGCCCTGCAGCACGTACGCGGCCTTCATCGCGTCCTCCGGGCGCCGCATCTCCGACATGAGGATGAAGAACATGAAGTGGCCCGCGTACGCGAACACGGGGTTCGTGATGGCGATGAAAGCCGTGTAAAAGTCCGACGCGACCGCCGCGCTGACCTGCCGCTCCGGCGCGGGGTGCAGCCCGGCGCCGACCATGCCCACGACCCCCGCGACGAGGATGGAGATGACTGAAGGGATGCACAGCCACGACAGCTGGTCCATCGTGCGCGGGAAGCTGAAGATGAAGGTCGGGACGGCGAAGATGCCCGTGTAGAGCATGAGACAGAGCTTGTTGTCGCTGAGGGTCGCGAGGGCGATCTGGCCGGCGAGGAGCTGGCCTCCCGTCGCGAAGATGGCGAAGACGACGGTGCCGAAGGCGAGGAGCTCGCGGCCCGGTCGGCCGAAGAGGATCTGGCCGGCGTCGCCCATGGAGTGGATCTCCGGGTGCCGGAGCTTGAACTGGACGAGGAGCCAGGAGGTGTAGGTCGCGAAGACGCCGAGGAAGACGATGAGGACTACGCCTGGGACGATTCCGACGACGGCGAGGGAGGAGGGCAGGGAGAGCATGCCGTTGCTCACGATCTCGGCGATCATGAGGACGGCGACGAGATGCCATGATAGAGTCTTGTACTTGATCTGCGCAGAGTGCTCAGTTTGAATCTTGGAAATGGCGTTAGATGTTTTGCGCGTACCTGGTGATTCTCCTCGTGCCCGAAAGGGTCCAGGTCGTCGTAGACCACTGGCCGACTGGAATCGTTTTGGAAGCCATTGACACCCATCTCGCCACCGCTGTAATCCTCACGATACTGCTTCATCGCTTCCTGTCACCCAAAGACACCTTTCGATTGCGTTTTCGGAATCCTAGTCTTTGCAATTGAATGCGAGAGCACAATAGAGGCCTAGGTCAAATTTGCGCTCATTATCTGCAATTGGCGGGGTAGGCCATGTATGACCGGTACTTGGTGATGGTGATCAATACGAGATGCATGTCTTATCGACGTCCCCTGCCAAGGGTGCAAGCGCTTATCTTGCAATGTCACTCTGCAGTTGGCAAGCGTCTGGATCGATAGGTAGGAGATCGGCTACGCAGACTCATGTTTGTATTGTTTAGCTAATAGTTCGTCAATATTATCACTGATCATTAACAATAAGTATTCGGATAGGTGGACAAAAGAAAGTTGGTAGTCGCCAAGTTTGAACACAATTTCCACGCAACTCCGGCACCGTGAGCCGACGCCAGCAAGTCGGTGACCCTTCGGGACCATCACCGACAGCTCATATGCTTGGAGTTGGATCGTACGATCACCAGTGTGGAGAGGAAATCACGGTGATCTCCTTCACTTCATACACATCCCAATGATCAGCCTTGGCCGGATCACCGAGGGGGTTGAGCGCAGCAAAACGCATCGTGTAATTGCCAGGTTTGATGTCGGTTCCATCGCCGAGCCCTCCGAGCCACCAAACACGGTGCCTCGCTGTCTCGATGGATGTTCGGAAAATGTTCACCAACGGGAAAGCAACGGTCCAGTTCCTATCATCCCTTGCTGGATCGAAGTTGGCCTGGCTCGGCGAGCCACGGTATCCCGTCGCAGTTCCAACGTAGCCGTTCTCTCCAACCACGGGAGGGTACGACGTCCAACGGCTCTCATCCCATCCAGCCTCAAAGACATCCCATCGAAGGGTCTTGGTTCCCCACAGCATCTCATACGCTATGCGAGGGAAGTCTTGGGCTGCGGTCGACAGGTCAAACGTGAAGGAGACCGGCTTGCTGCCATCAAGCGCCGCGTTACCATCAGGGCCCTTGGTCCCTGTGGGGGATCCTTTTTCGAAGGTCTCATGCATTTCCTTCTGGAGATCAGCGGCCAGCCCCAGGTAAGGAACGGCAAGGTGTTCGCCGACACTGCTCTTGATGGCAATGTTTCCGCTGTAAGTGGGTAGCAGGGCGGCGTTGAGTCCACCTGGAGCCTTGAAGATGAACTCCGCGGTCTTCGTTTCGCCCGGTCCAACACTGAACCCGTCTTGAGGCAGGGTGACTTCCGGTACCATCTTCTGGGGCGTAAGGGGATACCTGGCGATCTTGGTCGGGTCGGAAGCGTCGAGGGTATCGAATCCTCCAGCCTCTTCCACGGCAAACGTGTACGTGACCGCCTGCGCGGCATTGTTGGTGATTTCGACAGTGTGCCTCTCGATGAAGTTGGCCGTGTCGTTGAGGGCGAAGCGCTCGAGTGAAAGCTGGGTGGTGTAGTCCAGAACCTTGGAGGCATTGACGAGACCGGTGCCGACCTGAGCTACCGAGGCAGTGAAGCCGTCCACCACCTTGATGTCGTTGGACCACTGCACAGGCTCACCGCTGGAGATGATTCGCATCATGAGCTGCTCGCTGAACTTGGCGCCATGGACCTTCTTGCCTCCGAACTTGCCGATGTAGAGGGCAGCGACACCAGCCAGATACGGCGTGGCCATCGATGTGCCGCTGAGGATAGCCCATGTCGGCGGGGAGAGATAGGAGCTGAAGACGTCGCCGCCGGGACCGGCGATGTCGGGCTTCAGGGAGAGGTCGTTGAGGGCGCCGATGCTGGTGAAGTCGTTTGAGAGATTGCCGTACGGGTTGAGGATGCCGATGGGCTTGCTCTGGTCGAGGGAGAAGTCGCCCGTGACTTTGCCGCCGTTCTTGATGACCTCGATGATCTCGTGGCCGGCGTCGCCAGATACGGTGCCGATAGTCGCACTTTCGTAGTTGAAGGGAACTCCGATGACTGATTCGTCGTTGTAGGTGAGGACGTACTGGGCACCGACAGCTCTCGCGTTGGCCTGCTTCACTAAGTTCTGGCAGCCTCCTGCGCGGAGCAGGATGACGGTGTTGGCGAAAGACGGCATTCCGGTAGGGAATTTCTGGCATCCACAGGCAATTTCAGAAGTGGTGTCAAGGGTTAGAGGGACGATGGGCACGTTGAGGGTCTCGGGGAAGGCCTCGTCGGCCATGTAGCCAATAGTGAAAGTTTTGGAGACACCGGAAGCATCAGTGAAGGTCGCATTGAAGGGCTTTCCCGCAATGACGGACGCTTCCGTGGACGCAACTGCGATCACTCCCTTGGCTGAAGAACCAGAGCTGCCGTGATAAGCGCCCTCCCAGCCCGAGTTTCCGGCTGCAATGGTGATGACGATTCCAGTGGCTGCAATACGGTCGCACACCCGTTGCCAGGCGCTGTCAGGCCATCCATCAGGACCGCCGATGCTGGAAGTGATGACATCAACCTACGTGGATGGTTAGCGAAGGATATAGTCGGAAAACATTGGGATGAACTGCTTACATCGTCGTCGTAGGCGGCCAGGAAAGCTTCAATGAGAGTCTCGTCATCGGTGTAGTCCTGGCAAAATCGTGAGCTACAATTTGCTGCATCATCCGAGAAAGGTTGCTTACTCGAGCACCCATGACCTTGTAACCGTAAATCTTGGCCTTGGGGGCAACTCCCTTGAACCTGGAAACCATATCAGCAAGCGGCTCACGCGGTTCAATCGCTTATCGCACTCTTCTGTTTCACCCGCAACAATGCCAGCGACGTGAGTTCCATGTCCCTGACAATCTTTAATGTCGTCATCGGGGTTCTTAGGTTCACTCGGCCAGGCTGATCATCGTCAGTCCCGTCTCCCTGTCCATCGTATCATGGGTAACCTACATCCATCGCCAACGAGATCGCGGCCACCCTCAACCTTGAATCCAGGACCGAACCCACCACCAAGCTTCGAAAGTCAGCACACAGAGCCGCATAACATCGGATGAAGGATATTCACAGCAGGATGATCGTAGTAGATACCCGTATCGACGACAGCCACTTTCGCGCCCTCGCCCAAGATACCCGCCTCATGCAGTCTGTAGACGCCAGTGGACTTGTGAATCTCGCGGAACGGAACTGCGGCAGCATCCCTCTTGTTAAGCGAACCTTTGGGTGAAGGATCGAGCTTGATCATGCGAGAAGGCCAGACTGAGTCGACGTCGGTGATCTGGGAGAGGGAATCGGTGGTTTCCGTGTTGGACTCAATGCTGACGGCTTTGAAAACAGGGCTGTTGAACTCCTTGACTACTCGGGCGCCGGGTCGCGCGTTGATGACTGCAGCTACCGTCGCAACATCCGCAGCCTGCACGTTGGTGAGTATACCATCTTGAAACCCAGCCATAGTGGAGTTCATCACTGACATCTGCTAGTTGTAGGATGAAGCGGTTAGGAATCACCGTGTCCGTTGTCGTGGAGTTGTCTCTTCGGCCAACACGCGAGGCGACACCACCACCAAGAAGGCAGAGAGCCGTGAAACATGTTGAGGCGCGCATGGTGAGGTTCGACGGGCCGTGGCTGAACAGCTACCTGTCCAACATGACAGTATCTTTCACAGCAGTTTCCAGCGTTCTTATAAGAAGTCATGAGTATCACGTTGTATTGCACCATCCATGGCCAATATTGTCATGTCTTCCTTCAACTCCTTCCAAAAGAGAAGTTGATCCGTTGAATCCTTCCTAATCCAGCAGCTCGGTTTCCCGCCGAGTTCGGCTCCCACGGCACCCGTGGGATGTGGTGAGCTGCGTAGTATTGAATGAGACCATGATGTGGAGTTTCCCTGAGCTTGTTTGGCTGGATCGTGTGGTTGTGGGAGTTGATTACCTTGTGCGCCAAGAAAGGGGTCTCCTTAAACTGCGCTGGTTGGTTGATCCTGTCATCCGAGATCTCGGTCATATCGGCAGCCCGGAAGAGCCTTACGAAATATAAACATAAGGGGCCCTTGGCTCCTTGCAAGTTTTCGCAAGGGAACTATGATCGAGGCCTTTTAACAGCATCCTGCGGAAGCTGACCTCGTATTGAGAGCTTGGCTGGTTGCATCCCCCGAATCTGCGCAGTCGCGGTGCATGGAACTGCGACATTGCCATCCAAGTAATGTTGGCCCGGTGGGCGATTCGGGGCGAAGAGCTGCCAGAATGGGCAGTCAACTCCGCTCCGAATGGGACAACTCTATTTTTGCCCCGGTCCGGAGTGGGTTCTGTGGTGATCGATTCCAGCCGCAATTTCCGGATGCCCCTCCTCCAGAGTGGGCTTCCTGATTGATAAGATCTTTCTGTCCAATTAGACAGCATGGTCGTGCAGCATAGCATACAACAACGCGAAATTGAGAGTAAGCATGATCGGGATAGTTGATGAAAGAGATGAATACAGCTGAAAAGCAATATTATGACAAAGGGTAGTCTGAGTATCCCGTTAGAGAGTGGTTCATGTCTTCGCTTAACACAGCTATCCCATCAATCTGCTGCCCTGCAAAGATGCAGCATTATTCAGTTAGGTGTTGAGCAGAAAGTTAAAGCGCTTTTGCTCAGCAATTATCAATCGTCTAGTGACGTCAAGTCAGGCACAACTGGACAAGTTCGCTCAGTCTTAGTACTGCCGGTAGTTGACCGACCATCTTCAACATGGTTTAGGGTTTTGGGAGACAGCGAATCTTCTCACTGTCGCTGCAGCAGTTGCCAGTAGCTGTGGACGTCTGAGCACAACGACTCAAGAAAATTTGTTTTACTCAACCAGCCGCGGATATTCTGGAAACATTTCGATTCTCCAATTGGGTCTTTCAAACGGCCAAGATGTCGCGCACCTGTAGGCATGAACTCACTCCGAGGTCGCTGAATCTCTCTGACTCTCACGGAACACACCCCGTTGAACCTGACTGTAGGAGTTGCGACAGTGTCCAGCAATCCCTGACAAACAAAATGTCATCATCGCCCAAGAAGAGCCTCGCTATCATGTAAAATCTTCCGAGATGTCATCTCCGCGGCCATGCCCTTGCTACCTTCAACAATGCAGGCTGGGGGATGGAAAACCAATGGGCTAATTAGGTTACTGCGAGCCCTGTTTTCACGCTCAGCCGCAAGGGAGATCGGATCAGCGACTAAGTACCACACCTCGATCGGGGCGGAAAAGCACAGAGTGCCAGGTTCAGACATGTCCGTTAGCCACTGCCGCTGCAGCCAAACTGCAGAGGACAGCATCTCGTCTCACGTGTGAAATTCAGCAGAGTTCCCGTTTCACCAGCACGCAAGGTGACCCCTATGCAGTCTTCAGACCGCCCTCCATCTCGAATCATGTACTCAGCCAATTGTTTCCGGTCGCAGGCACCCGAAACTTTCAGCTAGAACAGACTTATGCACCTCACACAGCCGTTTCGAGGCGATCTTCAGACGAACTAACGCCGAGGAAGAATATTCGAAGGAAGACCCAGCGAGCAGCCGGTAATTGAGCCCCGTCATTGGCTGGACCCAATTCTTGTTGAGAAATGAGTCAAACAGGAGGCACAAGATTTTGTTTGCAGCCCCAAGTCTGACGCGAACTTACAGTAACAGACGAAGTTGCGTCCAAGTAGCGGCCCTTGCAGTGTTTGGTCCGCAGTATCCCACTTGTTCCGCGCTACGCTTCGCCCTGCCTGAATGAGAGGAAACAGGCTGGTATGTGCTCGAAGATCTTGACAGATGCGAAGGCTTCGCCAGCTAGGTTTGCGGGAGAAATCTGACAATGGTGGCGGTCGCTGAAATGATCCACGCGCACTGATACAGATGGTTGAAACTATGAGAGGCTTTTCGGCTTGGCAGGTTTTCGTGATAGATGTCGCAATGTGGCATGACATTGACTGATCGTTTAGAGCAAACTGTTTGTTTCTACATTTGACTTCGATTTCCAAGTAACATCAATCCGTGGACTTAATTGAGACCTCACGCGTTCGTCCGTACTACGCCTGCACCGTAGGTATAAAATGACAATAATGACATGTCAAGCAAACGGGTTCGGGGCAGCATGGAGCGGGGATCTGAGGTTGCAGTGAGAGAGGTTGAACATGCCCATGACCTTGTCCAGTGCAGGCATTTCATTTGTGAAGGTTCGCCGGAGTCATGCACATCGGTCCTTTCATCGCCCTTCCCGCCAGGAATCATGTCGGCGACTCCAGGAACGAAAAAAGCGAGACATACAGGCAAGACATGCCACAAGACATACATCCACGTGAAGTCCACAAGTACACCGGATCGCGATGATCGTTTTCCTCTGGATGTGGTTATTGGATCGCTTAGGAGGAATCATGATCAGGTGAATGACCGTTGAAAAGGCCCAAGCCATTCTGGCCCTGCCGGTAAAAGGAAATAAGACATTTTCGTCGATCTAGAGCAGCTATCCCCGCATGCACGGTCGGGGGATTAAAACAAGGTTCAGCCCCTCCCGCGACGAGAAAAGACCCAAGAGCCAGTCGGGTAGGCTCGGTGAATCTGCCGCTTCCCCGCATGATGAACGGCCAGGAGGGACAAGACTCTTGGCTGGAGTACTGCCGTTCTCCTGTGGAGATGCCCGATGACCTACATGGAAACGAAATGGAGGCGAGGAAGGATGGAGGAAGGATTCTACCTTGATGACAGTCTTGCTTGTTCAATCCGGCGGTGACAGTTGGCGTTGTCAAAAAACCGGGCGCGTGTAGCGTTTCCCCAGGCGAAGGACCTGTCGATCATTCCTTCATCCCAACAGCGCATCATAATTAGAGCCCAGATATTTCTGTCTGTGGCTGCGCCCTGTTAATATTGGCCGGGAACCTTCTAGGTTATGGGAAAAGGGACCGCCCCAGCACGAAGCCGCGAACTCAAGACGGTCAACACTTGCCGCCTCTCAATTCCCCTTTCCGTCAAGGTCGCAGCCAGATGTCAGCCCGACGACTAATAATTATCCAAGCTTACGGACTTCTTCTCGTAGAACAGACAGATCGGCCTGGGGTCGGGTGGCCTGCCATTCACAACCCCCTCTCTCCCAGATGACCGCATCATGCAGCTCCCTTGTGCGTTCATCGAACGACTCCACGTGCTGCTTGGTTGCAACGAGTGATATCGCACGAAGAAGCGGAAGAGTGCTTGGTGCTTATTTAGATGTCCGTTACTCACATGCAATCCACCAATCTGCGCGACCAACACGGCGTCGCAGCACTAAGGCAGGCCGCCTTTTCCCCCTCCTCATCCTCCCCCTCCCTTCTCCACGGCCAAGGCCGCGGCCAAGACATGGGAAAGTGAACAATTGCGACGGCCAATTTTGTCTTGTGCGGGGAACCCGCAGCCTGCAGCATCGGCTGGCGGTCGAGCACGCAACATTACATGGCACGTCACTACAGCAGAGGCAAACCCCGGCAGAGGAGCAGAGGAAGGACGAGGCGGAACGGAACTTTGGGAAAGCTTGCGGTCGTTTCTCACAGTCAGACGCCAATCCATACTTGACTCAATGCCGAGATGTCCGGCCAAGTCGAGTGTGGGGAATTTGATGTGCAGAGGCTATGCGACCTGCCGCACCTTTGTAAAACGGGCTTCCCCTGGAACAAACATAAGTCAGTTGAACGTCAACGCTCGTCCCGACATTTAGAAAAAGTTTAAAATATTAGGATTCCTCCGCGCAGATATACTCTATAGAAGGAGCTTCCCCCTTTACGCTGGGACCCCTCTTGTTCACTGCTGCTGCATCTTGCTTTCGTTCTTTTGTTTTTTACCTTTCTCCCTCCAGCTGTGCTCTTCCTCCTCGTCGAACGGCTTATTGGGACCGAGACCTGCAGCAACCTGCGACCTCATCCTTCGGTCGTCCAACATGCATCTCTCACGGACAATCCTCTCGTCCGCGTTGGCGGCGCTGTACCTTTCAGTCACCGCCATCGCTCAGTCTGACACGCCCGCGGAGCCCTACAAGCTGCAGACGCCACCCCTAGACACGGACTGGACGAGCCAGGTCGGAACGAGCCCGTGGCCGGATCACCCGCGCCCGCAGCTTCGCCGCAACAAGTGGCTCAACCTGAACGGAATCTGGACCTACCAAGCCGCGGGCGGAGCCGCCGATGTCAACCACCCGCCGTCGGGCAGCACTCTCGACCGGGAGGTCCTGATCCCGTCATGTATTGAGAGCGCCATCTCGGGCATCCAGGAGCTCGACGTCACGCACATGTGGTTTGCGACCAAGTTCCAGGTCCCCAACAACTGGGGCAACCAGTCTGTTCTGCTCAACTTCGAGGCCGTTGACTACGAGGCGACCGTGTTCATCAACGGTCAGAAGGCCGGCTTTCACCGCGGAGGATACTTCCGCTTCACCGTTGATGCGACGCAGTACATCAACCAAGGTGAAGAGAACACCCTGTGAGTGCCAATAGCTTCCCTTCGTGGTCCAATTGATAGCTAACACATGGTGTAAAGGTTGGTATTCGTCCATGACCCGACGGACATGGATGGCTACGTTATTCCAATTGGCAAGCAGACAAGGACCCCGTCGCATATCTTTTACCGAGCTTGCTCCGGCATTTGGCAGACTGTCTGGTTGGAGAGCGCGCCCGCCAACCATGTCACAAAGTTAGATCTCGCTGCTGACCACAATGGAAATGGTGAGTGATACCCAAAGGACAAGCCAAAATGCGACATGGCTGACCATTCACGCAGTGACTGTTACTGTCCACAGCTCTTCCAGCTCATCGTCCGAGGTTCAGATTACTGTCCTGGACAAGGATGGAAACTCCATTGGAGAGGGAACGGGAGGGTCCGACGAGGAGTTTACTTTCCACGTCTCTAAGCCTAATGTCTGGTCGCCATCGACTCCCAACCTGTACAACCTGACCGTCAAGTTGGGCGAGAGCGACGTGGTTCACAGCTACACTGGATTCCGCACAATCTCAACTGGCATTATTGAAGGCATCAAGCGACCCCTGTTGAACGGCGAGTTCATCTTCATGTTCGGCACCCTCGACCAAGGATACTGGCCAGATGGACTCCACACACCCCCTACCTACGAGGCTATGGTCTATGACCTGAAGGTCCTCAAGAACCTCGGCATGAACATGGTGCGCAAGCATGTGAGTAAAGCCAGGTCGGAAACTCATGAGTCCCCAGAATGAAGACTGACAATCTGCAGATCAAGATTGAGCCTGATCTGTTCTACCGCGCCTGTGATGAGATTGGTCTGCTCGTCATCCAGGACATGCCGAGCTTGACTGCCAATTCTGCCCGTCTCCCCAATGCTGAGCAGCAAGCCGAGTTCGAGCGCCAGCTGCAGCTGATGATTGAGGAGCACAAAAGCTACACCAGCATTGTCACCTGGGTGCGTCCGGTCACTTCATCTAAACCTCCCCATCGCTAATATGTTACCACAGACCATCTACAACGAGGGCTGGGGTCAGCTTAGGAACGCTCCTCACCCCGAGGACAAGCTTACCGAAGTTGTTCGTGGCATTGACCCCACCAGACTGATCAACGCCAACAGCGGTTGGTATGACCACGGCTTCGGCGACTTCTCTGACAACCACCACTACGCCAACCCGCAATGCGGCACTCCGTTCTACTCGTTGGCTTCATCCCCGTACGATAACGCACGCATCGGATTCCAGGGAGAGTTCGGTGGTATTGGTCACAACGTTTCCATTGAGCAGTATGTTCACCTCTTGATTTAATCCTCCGGGTACCAAGCTAAAAATGCGCGCAGTCTCTGGAACGTCCAACAGGCGATCGACACCATCAACGGCACGTACGAGATCAACGAGAGTCTCGAGGCGTACAACTACCGCGCGCGCGTCCTCTTCCGCGAGTTCCGCGAGCAGGTCGAGATGTTCGCCTGCAGCGGCGGCGTCTGGACCCAGACCAGCGACGTCGAAGGCGAAGTCAACGGCCTGGTCACCTACGACCGCCGCGTCCTCCGCCCCGACCTCGCGCAGTGGCAGGTGGACATTAAAGGTCTCTTCGACGCCGCCAACGCCCGCAAGGGCACCGTCAACGGCACCATGTAAGGAACAGAACCATGCACACTGTTGATCCGACACACACACACACACA